>JAHZNC010004969.1:0-11720 GCA_027744095.1 Zhuqinia jingwanae | reverse complement strand
TTTTTTTTACCAGTCAGTCACAAAGCGAACATGTTTCTATGAAAACGGAAATGTGTGTACGCTATACATACACAACTGTGTGTACAACTAAGCACTCATGATACACTTATCATTATAATACATATGTACATATACCCCAAAAATGTAATAATAAGAATAAGAGTCGTAATAATAATTGCATAAATGGTATGATATTATTTAGCTTGCGTTTATATATAATGCAGTATAAAATATAACCTATATACCTACCTGAATTGAAGAGGAATAGCATAGAGTAATTACCTACCTAAGTAATATGAACAGTACAGGAGCACGCACTAATAATGTTTAAAGATTTGCTGCTGTCTTGCTTTTATATACGCTTACTTTACACGATTATACTTACTTACTTATTTACTTTAGTTACTTTTTTATATGGATTCCCTGCTGTTAACAATGTGCCTATATACTTTTTTATTTATTATTTACGAGAGGCTGAACTGTACTTCGCTCACCGCCTCCTCCTCTACCTCCTCCTCAGTAATTTCAGTTATAAATTCATTGATAAATTATATCCAACCACTTTTATATTTATTTATTTATTTACCTGTACGCCTACGAACGAATGTTTTTTTTCTCTGTGTAGGTCAATAACAATATGGTAGGTAATATATATATATCACTTGAAAATATATTGGTAGTAAAGTAGAAATAATAATATTTTCGTTATAATATATAGCAGGTATAATAGGTAGGTATATTGAATATATATTGTATTTTTATATATTTTACTATATTTGTCAAATGAACTTTTTTCTTCTTATTTTCACCAAAAAAATTACCTATATATATTTTTTTCACCAGGTGCGTACAGCGTAGCGAGCGCATATATTTTTTTAATAAAATTGTTTTTGATCAGTATCTTTTGTCAATATGTATTTTTGCGGTATAGGACGCTTGATTACATAGACGGGGTTTTTTAAAGTAGGAGCTCCAGTCTGATGGGTTCAGGCGGAAGTCCTACTGACCCCATTTGCTAATGGATCGGTGAATTTGTCACCCTCGCAATGGCGTCGATAGGGATAATTGGCGCAGAGGCGGAGGAGGCTACACCAATATGAGGACTGTCAAATGATCCCGTGGTTGTAATCCTAACACCCTCTCCAGCCTCACCCCCACTATTATTGTTATTCCCGTTTCGGGGCACGCTCCTCCCACCATTCTCATTCCGATGAAGATGGTGATGATGATGAAATTGAAGATAATGTTTGCTATTTCCTATTAATGGTGGAGGACTAGGTCCACTACTACATGTATGCGTATTGGCCATCAAGGTGCCCTTACTGTCGATATACTCTTCCTCAAGGGGGACGCCAGCAATCCCGCCGCCGCCGGCAATGCTATCCCTGGTCACTCCTAGCACGCGAGGATAATCGTCATTGTTTGGTGCGCTGGCAGTGGTGCCCACGTGATTTCCTATGTATCTTTGTGGACCCACGTTGTTCCCTATTAGATGGTTCTCCTTCACGTAATGTATGCTTTCTTTTCTTGTGACGTCCCCTCCAGTACCTCCTCCAGAAGTGATCATGACTCCTCCTCCCGACCCATTGTCCCCGTCGATTGTGTCCACATTCGTGTTGTTATCTTGGTTGCCGTTGTGCACGCCGGACATGAGTCCCTCCGTTTCTCCATTATCGTCATTCCCTGTTTCGTACATGGAAGTCAGTCCGATAAGCTCATTCATTGCTGCTGTCCTACCGGGATCCTCCCCATTCATGAGCTTGATTTTCTCAATCATTTCTCTAATTTCATATCTGAGTATGGCGATAAAGCATCCTTTCAGGAATACTATTATGCAAAAGCCAATCACAAAGAGAACGTCAGATGAGTGCTCTATCCATTCCAAAACTTTTTCTGCACAGCCACCAGGGTGTTGTTCCATCGACACTGTGAATGGGGTGGATTGGTGATGATGACGATGATGCTGGCTGCCACCACTACTACTGGAAGAAGATGAAGATGCAGACCCTCGATTATTCTTTGAATGTGAGGAGGAGGATGAAGGGGATGGAGGTACAGATGTAGATGAGGAGGAGAAGGAAGAAGGGGGCTCTGTCGTAGTTGACATTATTCTGGAAGCAGGAGTGGACTCATTATTATTATTGTTATTATTGTTTGGCATTGGAGTAGAAGATGATGAGCCCATGGCTGACGGAGATGTTGACTGAGGTGGAGGGACTGAAGTGGTGGAAAACATTTCAGAGCTGTCTTCAAAGCTGTTACTGCTGTCACCAGCTGAATTAGCAGAATACGACGATGAATGCTGTGGCTGTCTTAAATTAACGGGAAGCACACAAACGCCAATTGTTGGAGGGGATGGTTTTCCGGATGGTGGGCCTTCTGTCGTGCTAGCCGATCCCTTCCCTGTATAACGGTTTCTCTCCCCGTAGCCGTAGTCTTCGTAATGTTTATTTTTGGCGTGAGCGATTTTCCTCCTGTTGTGGGATCCGCTCATGGGATGCGGGGCTGGTGCTCCCGCTCCCGTTCCCGTTCCAAAGTAGCCCATTGAGGAGGCAGATGCTCCAGAAATTTGATCAGTCAATGGAGATTGGCGTAAATCGCTAATTACTAAATTATTACTCATTACGCTAGTTCTAATATTTTCCCCAGATGATGGTTGGGGCTGTTGATAATATCCTCCTGGTATTGGTATTTGATTCATTGGGTCATTTGATCGATCTCCTTTACTTGTGCCGACCCCACCTCCACGACCTTTATGGTGGGGTCTAGTACGCGAGGATCCACCTCCCCCTCCTCCTCCTCCACCAGGTACTTCGGAAGATATTGGAGTTTCAGGGGTTGTCGGTGCATGGTTCACGCTAAATATACAACATGTGCTTGGAAGTTTTGGGATTGTTTGCTGGTTTTGAAGCCGCTCTTGTTGGTGGAGTAGATAGGATGTCCAAGTGTCATTTGCCAAAGCGTTCGTGTCGAGTGCGCCAAATGTCGAGTCTAAAAAATACACACAAGAAAAAACAAAAACAACACATAAGAAAATCAATTTCATTCCTTTTCAGACATTCATGAAACTACCAAATTTTTTATGCGTTTGTTTAGCTGAATTACGTAAAAGCGAAACGGTGGGCCTGTTATTTTGAAAGAGAAATTGGTATTTCAACGATTACATCAATAATCAATTATTTAATACACATTTTCCAGAAAAAGACGAAAAAAATGGCAGGTGTTGTGCTAAAAATGGGTATGCTATTGCAGCAAATACACAACTTACTAACGTTTCTCATCAATCATTCGTGCCCCCTCATTTCACCAAAATTGTCGCGCGGTCATCGTCGTCATATTGTTGTGTTCACGAGAATTACTTGTGTAAAAATGTCAAATAATAACAACAACAATTATACCTACTTTGTTCAGTCAGGCTATTGTAGAAACAGCCAAAATAAAAATATCATTTATTCAAATGATTCTTTGTACATTTCCCAAAGTACTTCTTCCAAATTGTTTGCCTACCCGACCGCAGCAGCAGCAGTCACTCGTGTTATTAACTGGTTTTTATTCCATTTTGAACAATTTAAATATGAATTAGCTTCAGGTTAAACGGTTCCCATTTTTGTGCATGATTTTAAATTTAGACCAGCCATTAAATAATCATTATCAGCCAAAACTATCCGTGAAACCTGGTTTAAACTTAGTAAATAGCATAATATCGCATATGGATATGTACAGGTATGCATATATGCCTGAATCATCTTGAAATTATGTGATGAACTGGTCTTTATTAAAAACCGCGTTCAGCAGTGTTTTATCATTTCGTGTTGTCTGGTGTCCGACGGACACAGTCTGTACGTAGGACTCTGTATAATAAAAGTACATAGTGCCACCAGAAAACGCATTCACTATATTTAGCAAGTTTATTAGCATTTTCCACCACTCTCAAATCGTTTTTTATGTGATACGATCTCCTCACTCTTAAATGGTCAGGAGTTATGATGGTATGTCTGCACTTTCAGTTTCATACTACATGTGAACTTATGTGCACATATGAGCTATCACACTTCAATGTCAATGGGACGACGTCATGTGTGTGTGTGTGTGAGTGTTGGTGTCATGAAAAGAGCAATGTCCAGTCAAAATATTATGTTTTGTATACGTATACATATGTAACGTACCTAAAACTATATGGCAATGTTTTATACACAAGGAAAGATAATTATGGTCATGCATAAATATGTATCATATGTTTTACAACAAAAAACTGCTGGGGGATCGGGATGATTCAAGAGCAGATTTATGTTGGCCACTGCTGTTGTGATCAACAATTTGTTTTAATTATGGACATACATAAATATGTATCATATGTTTTACAACAAAAAACTGCTGGGGGATCGGGATGATTCAAGAGCAGATTTATGTTGGCCACTGCTGTTGTGATCAACAATTTGTTGCCCACTGGCCTACTGTATGATGCTTGTTGCGTAATCGGCACTACTCATAATAATGGGTATGTAACGTAGATGACGAGTAATGGTCAAGTGATTTTCGTTTGTCATTGTCAATTGCGCAAGTTGGCCTTGAAAACTGAGTGTGTGAAATCCACATTATTATATAATACATCATGTAGCCAATTCGGTGTTTTAAACCGACAGCAGCAGTATTCATTTCTCGATCTTCAAATTTTAGCCCACAAAAATTAAACACTTTGTGTTGTAAAAATTTGAAAAATGTGGTCCGTGAGTACTATTTTACAGTTGGTCTTTTTCATATATGGAATTTTAAAATTAGTACGGTGGTTTGTCAGGAGAAATTGGAAATCTCTTGACCTAACCAACGAAATCAATGTTAAAGGGAAAATAGTTTTAATTACGGGGGCCAATGCAGGTATTGGAAAGATCACTGCGCTGGAATTAGCCGATCGTGATGCTCACGTGATATTAGCTTGCAGGGACGAAACTCGAGCAAAGAATGCTATCAAATGGATCCGGGAAAAAACTGGAAGAGGAGTACTGGTAAGTAAATTTGAAACTGCTTTTCATGTAATGTTTTTTTTTAATTATTACTAAACTTTTTGTATTAATTTTTTTGCAGACTTTCATGAAGTTGGATCTTTCGTCGCTAGATTCCACACGACAATTTTGCAAAGATTTTCAGACAAAATATGATAAGATTGATATCCTAATTAACAACGCAGGTTTAGTGGTGCCGGAGAACAAAATGTATACTCGAGATGGATTTGAATTGCATATGGGAGTAAATCACTTGGGACATTTTTTGCTAACAAATTTGTTATTGGATCTTGTGAAAAAGGGAGCTCCAAGTCGGTTAGTAAAAAAAATAGTAAATCAAATTCAAAATCTCCACTCCAAGATTCCTCTAAGCTAATAATTACACACGAATTTGAATTATTTGTTGATTTCTTTTAGAATCGTTACTGTATCATCCATGGCTCATTCCTGGGCTCAACTAGATCTCGATGATTTAATGTGTGACAAGAAGGAAGTAAAAAATGCCAGTCCCTTTGTTCCACTTTTATACGCTAATTCAAAACTTGCCAATGTTCTGTTTAACAAGGAGCTTGCAAAACGACTCGTAGGAACTGGGGTGAATTGCTACTCCTTATGTCCTGGCATGGTGGATACTGATATTGGAAAAGATTTCAAGAAGGGACCGATGATGATGATATTCAATTTTCTTGTTTCCCCGATTTTTAAATATGTTTTAATGAAAACCCCTGAAGAGGTTAGTAACATAGAATAATTTTCATATTTTCAATACTTCAGTAGATAAACAAAAGTCAACGTAGCCTAAAAATACGAAACACGATTTAAAAAATTGTAATTATTAAAAATAAGCCAATTTTTTATTTATACTATTTTGCTTATCTAACAGGGCGCAGAGACTACCATTTACTGCGCACTAAACAAAGATCTCTCCAATCAAACTGGAGAAATGTACCGGAATTGTACATACTGGGAACCCACTGCAAGAATAGCTTTAAGAGACGAAGACGCACAAAATCTGTGGAAGCAAAGTGAGAAGCTTGTTGGGTTGATTTGATTCCAGGATTCTACACAGCTGTATAGTGACAAGTTCAGAGGAATAGAATTATAATATGTAGTTATATTACTATTATAAAACATCAATTATATTCCTACGAACCGCAAATAAGCGGTTCTTACATTACCACATGAGGTTCACAATAATAAATTCATCTCTTCTGGTCTGAGGCTGAGATACTTTTTCTCTTGTTTTTTTTTGGTATTTTTTGTATTGCATACCTAATATACCTAACCTAACTACATATATTACTACTATATTCAAAACCAGGTAGGTAGGTATAGTATACCATGTAAATCTAAAATATAAACCATCAACATTACTACAACATGCATACAATATCAATCAAATTCAAGTTGAAACTGCCAAATTCCACATGACTTTCTCCCCTTGACTCTTTTTTCTGTTCTTCTTTCAGTTGGCATGTGCGCGGAATCTAGTATATATCCCAAAACAGCTCCTACACAACATCCGTACGTGTACGTATGCAAAATGTATGCGAGCATTTATACATGATTGAAGAAGAGACGTTGTTATGTACACTCGTCGATTTTTGACTTTGTTGTTGTTGTGCACAACAACAACTCCTATATATACTACTTATTATGTATGACAACCAGCCCACTCTTTATTATAGAGTGAAAGAGCAGACTAGTGTGTACCTTATTCAATACAAGACAAAGAAGAAGAAGAAAAACAATAATTCTAACTTGATGATGATGACGACGACGATAGACAAAGTAGGTATATAGCATATATGTTGAATGTTTACACACTTTGTAAATATTTCATTCTCATTTTCTCCCTTTTTTGAAGTTACAGTCACACCAATGCGAACAGCAGCAGTAGTAGCAGCGGTACACACAAATAGCAATCTATTATGTAACCCATACATCACCAAAAAAACACCACACAATTCATGTTCCGTATTTTTTTTCTTTTATTCTTCCGAAAAACAGAAGTTTAGCCAAAATAATAGTTTTTGGCTTGTGATGCTACTATTACTGATATATGTGTGCTTGTAGTTTTCTCCATGTCCCATCATGTTCATATGAATTGTACATTAGTCGTTCATAGTTGCAGTAGTAGACCTGCACACTTAAATACTTCTCTCCAAAATACCAGATATAATCCAAATAATGTTTTATTGGAGAATATATAAGAGCAAAGCGGAAAGACAACAGGCAAAAACAAAAGTCAAGTCAAATATTATTATTCCATCTCTCCTCCATTCAAATAAATGTGTGCCGTCATATTTTCTGTCGTGTTCATGCTTCTCTCCAAAAACCATCCATATATCAAGTTTATGGAAAAAAGAGTAGCAGAAGAAGAATGAAAAAAAACCAATGAGAAGAGTCAAAAGTTGTCTGTTTGTATTTTTTCCTTCCTTTTCCAAGGTATAACACTACACTCGTTATGCTCTCTGTCTGCCCACTTGTGCATTCCCGAAAAACAAGACAAGAAGAAGAAAAAAAGTTTTGTGGTGGTGGTGGAAGTGGTATCAATAATATACAGATGTGTGAGTGTGTTTTGACGGATATCATGTTGTATGTCTATTTCAATATGAAATCCAAAAAAATAAAGAAGAAGTGGTAGCAGCATCATCAAAGCATTTTTATTTGCATCCATCTATATCCCAATTCCAGCAGACCCAAACTTACGACAAAAAACAAAAACCGTCCTATTTTTTTTACTGTCTGTCGCATTTGACAAAACATATGGCATTTAAATGCTAATAATAAAATGATACGTAACGCACAAGAGCAAAAAACCAGCTTAGATACTCTTATACTTTTCATTTATTCTTTCCTGGTCCTACAGTTCCATGCAGATTCTATCTTTGGAAGCCAAGCCAATGCAGCAGATTAAAATATTATACCCAGATCGATCTACTAAAAAAACTCTGCTGTGTACTTTTTCTCACCACACACCTGTGTCTGTTTTTTTTTTCAAGGGAAAAATGTGAAAATATCCTATATCGTATTTTTGCTTCTGAAGCTTCTGCTATTCCTGTCCATTTGGGTAAAAAAAAATTAGCCAATAAAATATTTTCATGGTCATTTTTGTGTGGTTTCATATTTGATTGTGGATGTGCTGTCTAATGCAATTATATAAAGCACAAATTTGAAAAAAATACCAGAATTTGTAGAATAGCCATCATAAATAAGATCAAATTATAATAGAGGGCTGTGTTTTATATAGCTATGTATTCACACCGCCGCATGCAAGGAAGAAGGGAAAAAAGCGTACATATAATATGTCCATGAGTTGAATCGTTGAACGTGAGTAATATCCTGCATATGAAAAAAATAAGCAGCACAATAATGAAAATGAATACCGTGGAAAATAACAACAAAGATAATAATTTTTATAAAGAGAAATAGAGAAAGAGAAGAAGAGAGGTTCCATATGGCCACTATTTTTTTATTCTTCTCTTTTTTTTTCTACCAGCTTACTATTCTACTCTACACATGTACAAAAAAACGAGCCAAAGCCTCACCTACACAAACACATTACTATATACTAAACACACGACGCTACATGTAGCACAGAGAGAGAGAGAGAGAGAGAGAGAGAGAGAAAATAGTGGTAACATATGGAAAGGTGCAAACAAGAAGACTGACATGTAAAAGACATTTTTATTACATTTCCAATACGCTACTAGTATATTTGGTGGAATATATCACAATTATCAGATCTATCATGTGGTATTATTTTGTTTGATGCTACTACACAGAATGTAAGAGACCTTTTGGCATTTATCGCTGTGAGAGGTGATAGGCTCTCTCTTTCTTTCTCTTTCTCTCTCTCAACATGAATTTAACCTAACAAATTACACGCATTATTATTATTACTATAATGCATCATAATTTGGGAATTTACATTTTTCCTACCTGTCTACCATTTTTTTTAAATATAATTTGGTCACACATAAAATAAAACTCTACTCTAAATATTCTCTCTCTTTATTGCAGCAAGTTGTGTTGTTGCTCTCTTTTTTCCCAAAATTTTTCCTCTTTTTTTCTTGCACTATTCATAAGGCAATAACAAAAAAGTAAATATCAAGCAATAAAAAGGGTAAGTCAGGTGTAAACACGAAATTTTTCTTTTTCTATTGAATAAAGGTACAATAATCCTTGAAAAAAATCCACCACCGACCCACCTAGCGACACTATGGTATGGTGGTGAAGGTAAGTGGACTAGGTATATGGAACAGGGAGTGAGTAGTAAATGTCGAATATTTTTGGACCGGTGTATATTTTTTTTTCGAGTTCCCATTTTTGTTTCCATCCCGCCTCCATTTTCCTTTTTCTCCTTTGTTCACACAACTTGAAGGACCCATTGGCACAAAGAAATAAAAAATGTCATGTCGGTAAATACGCATTTATTGGACGTGGAGCCTCTGTCCATAATGCTGCATAGGTATATATGCTGTTATCATCATTCCTGTTTTACATGACAGTTTTGGCTTTACTGCTGCTCTAGAAGTAAGTAATATTATTATTCTTTAACACAAAAAAAAACCTGATTGTGTTCTGCATACACTACCACCACAACACAAAGTACACAAAAATGGCACACAAAAAAGGTTTGCCATTTTTTTTCGACGGACAAGCCAAACCACTTGTACATATTTTACACACCTACAAAAGACAAATAGAAAACCTTTCTTTCTTCTTTTTTAAGCCAATCCATAAAAAAACTCTCTTAATTCTTTTTCACTCTTCATGCATGAATACTGCTGGGCCGCTATTGTAGCTATTGGCACGTCACATACTTTCCGAAAAAATAAAAATAAAACATACAAAAGTACAAAGTACAATACAATTGTAAATGTTTCGCTCTTTTTGTGTCAGTGGCGGCTGTGGCAGTGGCAGTGGTGTAGGTGGCTATCATTTGAGGTAGGTATATAAATAGCTGTTCTTTGGGTGGTGGTGGTGGCTGGCAATGTTGTTGGGGCAAAAAATATAAATGAAGACGATGATGAAGCAATGTGGTATTTTTATTTCTTAGTTGTAGCACCACCAAACCACCGAATAGTAAACACCTACACTCTACTCAACTCAATGTACTCAATATACCAACCACGCTATCTCTCTCCATTATTATTATTATTATGCATTTTTTGTCCAATGTAAAACCAAAAAAAAAATTGAAGAAAAGCAGAAAAAATTGTCTACACGTTCTCAAAAATGATTACATAACACGTTAAAAAAGGCATATCTGAAATACACGATCTCTTGATACTACCACCAAACTAGCTGTACGTGTCTTGTCTTTATACCTTCCATTCTGACAACACACACACAAAAAAATACTAGATACACACATTACTTATTACTGTACAAGTGAAACTAAGCGTGTACCCTCCAACCTGCCAACTTTATATGCATAAACATATACATTTGAATAAACCATGCATATTGATCCCATGTTATCTTCATTTTTCTGCACACTTAAGACTTTCCCTACTTTCTCTCTTTTTTTTATTCCACGGGTGCACTTTTCCTCCGCTATGTAGTATACCCTCCTACTTCACTACTACATATAATACTACTATACCCTTCCTGTGCACTTTTTTTTCTTATTGCTGCTGCTGCTTGCCACTTTTTTTATAAATTGTTTCTCCTTTTCCTGTAAAAAAATGAGTACATGTATTTACGTTTTGCTTGCTTTTTTTCATGTAATGTGCTACACACACAAACCATCCCCCCTTTCTCCCCACACCATTCATGCACCTGGGGAACTAGAGGAAACACTGAAAAAAATCAAGTGAGCCCGAGTCTATATTTTTACGGGAACTCTCAGTTCTCAGTTAGTAGTTGTATATTTCTACACCTACTACTACTACTACTACACCTCATTCTTCCTTGTAATACACGACGGGAAATATGATGAGATAAGATAACAAAATATACAACTTTTTTTGTTAATGAGTACATGTATTTACGTTTTGCTTGCTTTTTTTCATGTAATGTGCTACACACACAAACCATCCCCCCTTTCTCCCCACACCATTCATGCACCTGGGAAACTAGAGGAAACACTGAAAAAAATCAAGTGAGCCCGAGTTTATATTTTTACGGGAACTCTCAGTTGGTAGTAGTATATTTTTCCTACTACTACACCTCATTCTTCCTTGTAATACACGACGGGAAATATGATGAGATAAGATAACAAAATATACAACTTTTTTTGTACTCACAATTTTTGCACTGGCTAAATACAAAATGGTAAAGTAGCTGAAAAAAGAAGAAGAAGAAAAAGAAAACCGGAAAGAAGTCAAGTCAACCAAGTTAACTAGTAAAAGTAGTAAGCATGCAGTTATGTATGTGGTGGGTGTATGTCTACTAGTACTAGTAGTAGTAGTAGTAAGGCAAGTTGGAAAGAAGAGAAAAGATTTGCCATCCATTTTATACCATGGGGAATTAAAGATGAAAGAGTAAAAAACCAGAGTCAAAAGTGAAAGCATAGTAAAAAAAAGCAAGGGAGAAGTGGAAGAATTGAACAAATCGAGGCAGAGGAAAGTAGTACACACACAAGAGAAAAAAGTTACACGATTTTTAGACATTGCCCATTTGTACAAGATGTAGCGTGGCGATAGTACAAAACATGAAATTTGTTCAAGTGAAAAAAAATACATAAATGCACACCATTTCTCTTTTTTT
>JAHZNC010004968.1:0-10643 GCA_027744095.1 Zhuqinia jingwanae | reverse complement strand
TTTTTCCGCTCTCAAAAAATAAAACTGAAAGGCATACGTTACGTAGTAGACTGCAGTGGAGTGTGGATTATTTCACAAAATATGCAATATAAAATATGTGCTTGATACACATATATAGGTCTAATAACAAAGTTGGATAGACACACATATAGTGAAAATATGCAGGAAGCTACTTTTTGCGTGAAAAAATTTCACATTTTTCCGTGAGAGTCAATTCTCATCTTGTTTCTGTCGCTCTTCTATTACGTTTCCACGCTTTTAGCACACACTATACCAGCATTTCATAAAGAAATGTCAGTGAAGAAGAAGAAGAATTCATCATATTTTCTACTTTGATTCACTGATTGTCTCTCTTTCTTTCTCCGTTTTTTTTTCTTCTTCAAAAAACGAGTTATACACGCAACAAAGATTTTTTTTGCTACTTGGATTTGTGCATTGGTACCGTATTATTTTTTTTTACCTAAAGGTAAAATTGAAAAAGGCAGCCACGCATACATACATGCTTGCATGCCTTGAAAAGATACATAGTAACAAAAAGGTTGCATGGTATATGACTTGCCTACTTCTGTCTCTCTGTCTGTCTAACAAATCCACCCACCCACGTACCTTATAACTACACATCTACCTTACATAATAGCAGAGCATGAGAAAAAAGGAAGTAATATACTTCTTCTTTTTCTTCTTTTTGCTCTGTTCACTTCAGTCAACAGACAACTCATTTTACTGATTTTTTTTCTTCTTTTGCCTGCTTCCGTTATTAGTTTAATACTGTAACTTGACTGAACATAACACAGTATAAAAAAATTCCTACCTGTGTGTATAATAATAATGTAATATTATTAGTGTATATACATTCATATATGAGTGTCTATATCTCTTAATAGAATTCTTATGACTGACAAGACAAGTTCTCCCGTTTCTACTAAATTGGGAAGAATATAATATGTAGGAGAGGAGGAGGATTATTTTTATGTTATTATTATTATTATTATGAATATATTAAAAGTATACATATATGCATATGTATCCTCCTGTGTGGATATCCGCATGTTCAATATTTGCACACAGAAAATGTTAGTACTACTTCCTCTTTATAATGCTTAGTTTTGGAATGTACTTCCTTCACTCAAAAGTTAGTTTGCATATTATAGAAAGTTTTTTGACGTTTCATAATAAGAAGTTTAATAATAATAATAATAATATCACAAAGACCAAGATTATGATAACGTAGTATTTTTGTACAAAAAAAGGCGGAATACTTTACTCATTTTTTTACGGCAAGAGAAAAAAAACTATTTTTTTTTCTATGTCTACTTCTTCTTCTCTAGTCCCTTCTTGTTGACATGAAGTAGTGTAGAGTAAAGTTCTTTTCTTGTCCTCGTTGTCATCATCATCTTGAGCGCAGTGATTTTGATACTTTATTTTATAGTATTTTGCTATAGCATCATAATATGCATTGCATTGCATGGTTTTGGGTTTCTCTCTTGCACAGCCAAAATAACTATTACATTCGTGCATGGCTGCGTTTTCATCTTTTTTTTTCTTCTTCTTCTTCTTCTTCTGGGTAAGTGGAGAAGCCTGGTTGCACTACTTTATATAATACTATTTTTTTGCTCACAATACCTCCCTCATATATTAGTTGGCCTTCGTTATAACCTTTTTACTCGTCCGCACGTCTCCCGTAGTCCAACTACTTCTACTATTACTGCTTCTGTGTTCCTACTAAAAATGTTCATAAGTCATAGTATTGTCATTTTCCTGCAACTCTTTTGCATCAAGCGCATACCACAGTAAACTATGAGAACATCATCATATCAACATCACCATCCTGAAATCATCATCATCATGTCTTCAACATACTAACTTGGTCGTCGTCATCGTACTCATTACGAAAAGAAGAGAGAAAAAAAGTTTTTGCTTCGTTGGCTGCAGTGTTGTTCATAGTATTGTAACTTTTTGCTTCTCTCCCTGCAAGGCAAAGAGAAAATCCGCAAGATATGTTATGCATATGTATTCAGCTAGCATGCATGAATATATTTCATACATGGGAACGTGGTTGCATGTTGTAGGTGGTTACACTGGAACTTGAGAGACAATTTCACTTTTATTTATTTCCTTCTTCTCTTACTTGGTTTGTCGTGCTGGTTGGATGCTCTTGGTTTTTTATGCATGTAGATGATGATAATATGATGCTTCTGTTGATAAAAATGCAACAAGGAAAAAAAAGCAAAAGACAGGCAGGCAGGGTGATCTGTGAGAATGGGACGACTACAACTACACACGTTCCCTATACCCACCACCACCACCACCGCCGTGTTTTTGTATATTCATCTTACTCGATCTTCTCTTTTCCCCGTGTTTCCTGCTAGTTCTCTAATAATATTCCCATTTCATTCACTTTTGCCTTTTTTGCCATTTTTCATCCGCTTTTGTACCCATCGCCAGCATCACCATCACCAGCAGCAGCAGTAGCATCATCGTCAAGCTAAATAAGATATTAGAGAAAATTGATACGGTGGCATGGTCGCCCATCCGTTATATTTGCATACAGGTTATTCTTTGTAATTCGTGACATCTTAAATACCGTGTAACGTTTTACACAAATTCAACATGCCTTACGCTAGGATGCTAAGTTGTNTCCTCATAAATAGTTATACATGTGGTGGTGGTGGTTTGGTGTAGGAAAAGTAGTAAAAAAGATTTTTTTTAAACTCAGGCAAGGCAATGAAAATCTTTTTTGGGAAAAAATAGAATAAGAAAAAAATGAGAAAAAAATCCGAGAGAGAAAAAAGAAGAAGAAGGAAGTCGTATATAATTTGAAAACCAAAATCTGTCACAGATTACCTTTCGATGGTCTACTTTGTTACAGACACACACTGAGAGAGAGAGAGAGAGAGAGAGAGAAAATGGGCAGGCCAATTCCCTGGAATTCACTGAAAGATAAAACTTTTTATACTGTATTTAAACTTGTAGGGATGTTTTACTATTGCTAATACTAGTACTTTCGTTTTCACTCGTTCCGTTCCATAAAAAGTGAAGAAAAAATATAACTAAAAGTATGTGTCTAAATTGTACGTATGTTTGAATGAACATGTTTCTTTGATATGGTCATATAATGTTACTTTGGTTTATACTATTTTGTTATGAATTTTACAAAAGAAGAAATAAAACCAGACACACACACACAAAACCAGACTCTGAGACTCAATAAAGTTAGCATACATGTGTGCAAAGTACATGAAATACAATATGTGTATATTTTACTGACTGTGGTACATGTGCGTGGGTGAATGTGTGTGTACCCTGCGTGGCGTTGTCATTTGAGAGAGAGAGAGAAATCTTATTTTTTCATGCAAAAGATTGTAGTTAAGGAAATATATATTGTATGTATCAATGTATCTTATCTTTTTCTCTTTTTTTCTTCTTTTTTCGCGAACCATTTCATCTCCTCTTGTCGGACTATTTTGCAGACAGATTGTGTCTCTTTTGTATTCGTTGGTGGTGGTAAAGATGTGGTACAAGTTATAAAAAAAGGATTGTCTCTGCATGTCTTGTTACAATTACTACCACACTTTTTTTGTATTGCGTATATATTGTGCAATTTAAAAATGTATGTTTTGTCTGTGGCTCTGGAAATGGTGGTGTAGTATGGCCTGAATAATGTTTTAGACAAGTGGCATCCGGAATGAATGGGCCCTCCACTCACTCAGTTCAACAAACAAGGACAACCGAGAAATAAGAGGAGAAAGAAAGAGAGAGAGAGAGAGAGAGTACATTACGCAAAATGATAAAAGTGACTTTTTGTGTGTCCCATAATAGATTGCACACAGAGTCGAGCCAATATAATAGTGTAGTATACATATAATAATATACATAATAATATATATTTAGATGCTATGGTGACTCAAATTGAGAATCAGTTTTCATTGTACGTCGCGTCACTTGCAGAGTAGTGCACTGTGATAACATACAAGAGAAATTGGGAAAATGGCAAGAAAAACGGAGCAGGGCAGATGAATTCCAGACACGAGGATAGTATTCGGATAGTAGTCGCAATCTTATTTTTGTGTGTGTAGTCTCATTGTCTGATTTTTTTTCTGGAACCAAAATATAAAACCTATCCTTCTATCTATTTTGCTAAAAAGATATTCTATTTCTATGTCTTCTTCTCTAGTCGAAGTGCAGTTCATACCCTTTTTTCTCCTTTCTCTTCGCCGAGTCATCATCATGATCATCATCAAAAATAGCAGCAGCATGATTTTCCAATTTTCCCGGATGCCCCTCTGTCTGTCCGTGTACTATTCACCCTACACTACTCGCTTCTTGTAGTATATCTGTATAAACTTGCGTAACGAAAAAGAGAAAATATTATAGCCTTTTGCTTTCTTCTTCCACATTTATTTCTCTACTTTTTGTATTTTGAACGAACAAAATGGAATGAAAATATCTGTCAGTAAAAATGGAACCCAAATAGCAAGATAGATATCAGGAGCTGATCATGATCATCATGAGTCATGAGGCAAATCCTGCACAAAATCATGAGAGTATATGTAAAAAAAATACGAAAGAAATACAGCGTTTATGTCTATACCAAAAAACCCAAATAGTATAGTAAATTTGCATGTTTTTTTTTGCTACTGCTATATATACTCTTGTTGATGTGATGATCATGGTAGTGATGATCATCATGTTGCTATTTTTTAAAAGAAATTTCATGGGAAAAATACAAGTCAGGTCACTCCTTCCATTTTATCTGTCTGTACCACAAAAAAATCATTACTTTTCATCAGGGCATATAATTTTTTTTTTTGAGAGGAGCATGTTTTTGTTGTTATTTTGTTGTTGCTATTGCTGGATTTTCTGGTTGCACACACAGAACATACACACACGAGTGCACTCAATTCATCTCATCTTTATTTTAGCTTGACTCATTTCTTTCTCTTCCTCTGCCTATTTCTTTTGCAGAGGGTATAATAGTAATAATATGTAACTTTTGACTTGATAGATGAATCTAGGTCGAGCGGGAATTCAGCTTGATGATGATCATAATCATCATCCACATATTTCATTTATTTTGTTTTTCTCCGCTACTGCTATTATACTATAGTATCCTCTTCTTCTGCTCCCACTACTGCCATTCATTTCCCCCTTTTTTTCTACTTGACCTCTCATTTCATAGAAATGAATGTAGTTCATCTATGTATATCATCTGGGATGACTACTATACCATTTCCTCAATTTTCCCTTGGCTTTTGTTTGGCCCAAGGGATTTTTCTTGGATTCTTTCTTTTTTTTTACCAGGAAGTGCACAAAATTTGCTCTCTTTTGGTTTACATGCGCTGCTGCTTTACTTGCAAAGAAATTGGATGGCGGACAATTCACTAGAGAGAGAGAGTGAGAATATAATATGGCAAATAGCAGAAGAAAAAAAAATAACATGGAATAGGTTGGCGCTGACTAAAAGTACTTTTTTTTATGATTTTGCTTTCTTTGCCCAATTCATATATTGAACGATCATATGGTTATTTCTCTCTCGCAGAATGGAGAAGTGGAGGGTATCTCCGGATTATTACAGAGATTTTCCCTTTTTTGCTTTGCATTATTGGCGGATTGCATGATTCCTGCTCTCTTTATTATGTATATGTAATATAGGGATCTATTTGGGCATATACACTATGCAAGATGGTAATAATGCTTCTTTCTTAAGAAAGGAAAATGTATTGTGTACAAAGCAGTACTAATAATAATACAACATTTCATTATCCATATTGCAACTTCCACGAACGTTTCAGCAAATGTTTTCATGTTTCAATGCACAACACATTCCCTTTTCCCACTTTTATTTTTAAGGTCATTCCCATCATCATCAGTAAAAAAAATAACATCAAATCACATAAGTATATTGCTGTATATATATAATGTGATATAGGTATAAAATGCATGTACCAATCTATGTGTATGCATACTTCCATAACATGCATCCTCAAGCTGCTATATATTGTATATGATGCTACTTACTGAAGTAGTCGCAAGGTAAATGGTATTACTTTCTTTGTGATAGTCATGCTATTTTTTTTTGCTGCTTTCTTCTTTTATTATGTTTTGTAAGAAGAAAGGCAAATGCAGAAAGCAAGCAACGCAGCACCAAGACAAACAAAAACAAACAAAGTGTAGAATATCCATGTGTTCCTCTTTGTTCGTGAATTTTTTTTTTCATTCATTTTATTCACTTTCTCTTAAATAATAATAAAAGAAACAAAAGCAGTGTTTTTGTGTGTGTGTGTATGCATGTGAGAGAAAATCAAGTTTCATTTCCATCTGCTGCTGGTGGTGGTGGTGATAGTGGTGCTGGGCTGTGTATGCGCTATTATTATGATTATGATTATTATATGATATGATTGTACATTTGTAGAGAACAAGTACATAAGTAGTAGTGAGTGAGTAGAGTTGTAGTAGTTGGATTTGTGTGCGCATGCATGAGCAATGAACAAAGTGGTGGAGAAAGGGAAGGAAAAAAAATAGCTGGAAAAAAATTGGAATGGAAAAAGGTTGAACAGAAAAAAAAACAAGAGAAAGAAAATGACTACTTATATTTTAGTAGATAAGTTTACATATCGACTACCTACCTACCTTGTATGCATCCAACTAGTTTTTTTTTGCACATATACATAATAATGTTGTATGCATATAGCTTATTGCATGTGATTGTGATTATTATTAGCTTATGGCTTTTTTTCTGGAGAGAAGATGAGAAGAGGATAAAGGATTCCCACATGATTTTTATGAGATTGTTGAAATGAACGCCCAAACAGTGTATCTAACTTTACCACAGTTAAAATGCACAAGAGAAAAACGAACGAACGTAGTATTATGTATGCATGTGTGTGTGTGTGTGTGTATTTTTCCAATATGGTAAGTACATTACTTGGCAATATTGAGGTTTCAACAACTTTTGCTACTGCATCATCATATTATCATCCTCTTGATAATCTACGTCAACTGTTTTTTTTCTTCTTCTTCTGCTGCTGCCACTGCTGTTGATAGGATTGCTTTTTTTCTCTGTGACGTAACCGTCGCTGATCGTGTAAGGAAAGTACATAGGTGGGCAGAGAAAGAAAAGAGAGGAAAAGAAAGAAAGAAATGTTTTGTGATGATGGCTGTGATCATGATCATGATGATGATCATAATCATTTGATGGTGATGGCGATTGTGATGTGATCTCCGATTATTACTCTTCTTTCAAACACTTTTACAGCTTTGCGATGATAGAAAAAGATTATGTTCATTATGACGAGTACTATGTCTTTTTATGGCAAAACTCTTGGTGATTTGCTTTTTAGTAAAAAAAAATATGCTTGTGTTCCTATAGGCGAAAATGTGTCTTTGTAAAATAATAATGTAGCATGACAAAAAAAGGACGCGAAACTTTTCAATACTGAAGGTAGATGTGACAGATATAATTTACATACTAAAATCAATAAGATTCAATAGTACTCCTACAATACACCACCGTGCTGCCAAGAAAAGGTACTTGAAGTGGGTCCCGAATAAAGTCATAAAATAATAGCATTATATAGTTATTATTATTATTATTATTACGACCACTATGATATTGATATGATTCAGTGTAGCAAATTACTTTATACATCTGCATCGTCCATCCGGTAATACAGGGTTGATAGGTATAGGAAGGATCAGATAGAAAATAGAAGGTAGCATAGTACATTATGGGCATGAGCGAAGATGCAGGTTGTTGCCATCTAAGCACTAAATAAAGTGGGGTATCTTCTTACTCTCTATCTCAAAGCAAGAGTATTTGAAGTATAGCAAGACTCAAAAAACGAAAAAAAGTTTTTGGAAGAAAAAAACGAATCTACTTTCTTTGAAGCGTTATCGTTGCCATCTTGATCGTCATAATCCTGGTGATGATGATGATGATCATAGGGATGATAGTGAAGATAATCATGATCATCACCATCATCCCTCCAGACTGATTTTTATATGACTATTATCATTGTCCCATTGCCATATCGTCGTCATCATCAACATCATTTTGGTCTCCACACTTTTTATACATATAATAGCACACCGGCAAAGGGGTAAAAAAATATATAAGAATGACTTGTAACTGTTTAGGGTAGGCTGCACATAAGAATGCACACTCATACACAAACACGCAGCCATGCATTTTCGGTATATACAAAATATAGCGCATTCCTTCACAAAAGTAAAGAAAAGAAAATGGGAATGTTCCGTGATATAATTTTTTGACTTGCATGCACTATAACCAGCGAAATGAAAGGCGTTACATACATGTAACAATACCTAGTTGTATTATAATATGATGATGTACTATAGCAATATAATACAGAACAGAATTTTTTGTTGGAGTGCGAAAGCTTTTTTTTTTTTTTGAAAAAAAACCTGAACCGGACATTGGACTCGGATATGCTTACTTTCCTCTCTTGTTTTCGCCAACTTCTCGCCTGATATCAAAATATTAAGGAGCAGGTGCTCAAGTGTACCTTCCTCCTCCCCTCCTTAAAAACATAAAAATCTACTACGCACACTTATCCCAACACATTGTGTGTATTATGTACGTGTATTTATTTATTAACACAACAACAACATGCCATACAACGACGCATATATTTATAGTGGACGCAGTACTAGTACACCTAAGTTATGTGTATATTCGTAGGTATATTTGTTATAATATGATGCTAACATCGACCGTAAACATTCTTGTGAACACGTTTGTTTTCCTACTTGTGTTAGTAAACCCAGTAGACCACAAAAGCGTATTAAGTATTCTTTTTTTTATAAGTATGTATATATTTTTCAATGTTCCGTGTGTTATGACTTGTGTAATAGTACAATAAACTAAACTCTAATATCATACACACACACACACACACATTCACAACTCCATACTTTCTTTTACTTTTTATTTGTTAACTTTCCACACCTTCTTTTCTTCTCTTTTCAAGTCAGAAAAGAACCAAAAAAAAGGGAAAGTGGCTGGTGTGGTGGTGATGGTGGTTGTGAGAAACTGGTTGAGAAAGAGAAACAGTTTTTATTCTTCATTTCTCTCCCCAACTTGTTCACAGATTTTTTTTATGTATCCTTTTTTTCTTGATCCTGAGCTCATCCCAGGAATTCTTGTCCTGGTTTATTTTCATTCTCTTTTTTAAGTGCGTAACTTTTTTCATGATGTTTCTACTTTAGTACAAATACAAGTAGTAGCAATGGAGCTAATAATATTGGGCAAGTTTATATTTGCGTATCAGAGAGAAGCAGGCTTTTTGAAAGAAAAAAAACAGAATATAAAAACGGCATTTTTAAAGTCCTTTCCTTTGTACTACTTTTAACCCAGTTTTTCTCTCTCTCTATCTAAACATAAAAAACCCGAGAGTAAAAAAGGTACAACAAAAAATGAATTTACGTTTTTTTTGTGTGTGTGTATAAAGCTACGTATTACATCTCAACATACTCCCCGATAGTGTCGTCAGCATGTCTTGTGTGTTTCCTCTCATTCCACTTGCACTGCTGATGCTGCTGCTATCGCTGTTGTTTTCTTATGTGTGCAGTGGTGGTGGTGATGGTGGTGGCGGCGGCGGCGTTGGAGCACTGGTATGTGTTGAGGGAAACGTCTTGTGTGAGAGCACAGTGAGCAGTGAGAGCACCACCGGTATTTTTTTTGTATTGTTGGCAAGTGGATTTTTCTTTTGTGTGTTTGTGAACTGCAAAAAAATAATCCTACTACGCCACCATATGCACTATGCATTCATGATATGTGTGTAGGTACATGTATTATTACACGCCATATATTCATAGTGATGCGATGATGTGGTAATATGAATATCTTTATAGATATATATATAAAGTGTTGGTCTTGTTACCACTTTCTCTCTTTTTTGTTGGCATTTTTTGGGCAAATTGCCCCTCACATTTACTTATCTACCTATACACATTATATTATTATATTTATTATACATACCACATATGCACATACACAAACACACAGTAAACATCAGCAGAACAATTGAGCATCGGTGAACAGCCTATAAAGCATGGCATTTTTTTGGTTGGCTGGTGGAAAATAAAAATTGATCAAACTTTATTCTCTTTTCTATCGTTTTTTCCCTTTTTCGTCTTCTTTGAACCAACTTGTACTACTACTACTGGATAAAAAATATATATACAAAAAAGGCTCACACAGAGAGAACTAAAAAATGAATAACCATTTTTTTTATCAATAGATACATAACATGCCAACGTACTTATGTAGGTATGTACGTATGTACATGTATAAGATAAATCTTATATACATCAGCCTGGTTTTTTATATGCAATTTTATTTTTTTATGCTGGGAGCAACAAAAATAAAACAGAAATAAGATATTGACTTGACGCTCTGTTTATCCTCCATGCCGTATGTCCTTTACACACATACAACGTACATACATATGCATGCATCTTTTCTCTCTTTTGTATAGTTTTGTAAATAATCCATTTCTTTTTTTAAAAAAGAGTCGCGCTCTATGTGAGTCAACTCGAGTGTGATAGTGCAAAGTCTATGCACTTTTTTCTGTGTGTGTATTCTTCTTCACTTTTTCCATCCCGGACCCAGGACACAAGGA
>JAHZNC010004967.1:0-17392 GCA_027744095.1 Zhuqinia jingwanae | reverse complement strand
GCACTAACTAACGCACGTAGAAGGATATAAATATTGATAGAGAGGGAAAGCCCAAAAACGGGGAAAACAGAAAGTAGAGAAAATGCAGAATTTCTTTTTCATATTGCATTTTCCATATATCATGCATCATCACAAACCCACCATATAAAGAAAAGAAAGGTTGACTCAGAAGAAAGGAATGTCATATCCCTCGTATCCCAGTACAATATCCCGTTGTTAAAATTTCAGACTCATACTTGTTTCCTAAAACGTTATCATTGGAACCATTACGAAGTTGAGCAAGTATTATTCCACAGCCGATTAAATACTGTAAATACAACAACAATATTAACAAATTATTTTTTCAAAATTGACTTTTTTTTTATCGAACACCGAAATTGTTTGTTAGCAGCAATCTGAGAATTCCCATTGTCAGTGACATTTTGTCACTGCCTTGAAATAATTAAAAACTGTGTTAGCCTGTCCACCACAAAATGTTTCCCGATCTACAAGTTGTAGACTACAACTTGTAGTAAATTTCCTCATAGCTTTCCTTTCTAGCCCACTACTTCTTCTCTACTCATGTTTCTTCCACGACCACAGTATCGTATTGCCCCTCACCCACAAATATTTTCTCAACTGCAAAATTGTGAGTCAGAAGGCTGAAGCTATAAAACAATAAAAAAGTATAGGCGAGCATAATGAGATTATATTTTTAACATTTATTTTATGCCATAACAATGAAATTTAATTTTCTGACAGAAAAAGTCAATTTAAAACATTTTTATTGCATTGTTCAAAATCAATTGAAACACAAAATTTTAAAATGGTGTTTATTTTAGTAGGCAATCAGCAACGAGGAAGACGAAAGTTAAACTGTGGATGTTAGAATATCAAGTCAAAACTCTTCTACTAATCCACAATGTGGATTCCACATCCAAGTATTATGTTCGTGTATTTTACATTTGGCCAGCTTGAAGCATACATGAAAATTTGGGTTAGATTTGAGATGCCCATTAACTATTAGTTAACTTTAGCCATAGTCACTTCGCGTGTATTTACAGTCTGTAAATTTCCCATCTTATTCCATGCACTAGCAAACTTGGCAATATCGTAAAAGATGCATGTTTTTTTACAAGCATAATAGTAGCAGGCGAGTGGTTAAAAAGTGTTGTCAAAAATACAAGTAGTAGCAAGCAAAGCAAAGCTCAAAATTCACTTTCAATCGCCAATGCGTTTACCCATCCACTTTGACCAGACGAGGTTTGAGATCTCACCATCTCACCAAGTCCTCGATAGTATAGTGGTAAGTATCCCCGCCTGTCACGCGGGAGACCGGGGTTCGATTCCCCGTCGGGGAGATGCTATTTTTGCTCTTTTATATCATATTTTTTATTAATTAATTATTTTCTGATGTTGTAACACTTCAATTTTGATGCCAAAGTAATTTTTATTTGAACTATATTTTAACTATCAAACTAAAGTATGATGAGGGTGAAATGTATTCTTGACAGTATGCATTGTATACGCATAGTAATGATAATAATTAATCATAAATCATAATAAAACATTTTTTTGCACGATTTAAATATATAGTTTATTTAGGGAATACTGGTAGTATTATTATTACACAAATCAACTAACATTAATAGCATTGATAATAATGTTTACAATAAAAAACCTAAAATCACATGACACGACATACATGATATTGTGTTTACATTAAAGCTTTTTTTTACGACCAACAAAAATAAAGTTACATTTTTGTTTGTTCAGATATCTGATCAGAGATTCACAATGAATGCATCAAAATTACTGTGTTTTTTGTACTTTGGTTTAAAAATAAATAAATATTTAAATAAGAGAGAATATGAAATTCACATTTATTTTTTCTTCCTCTCCTGCTCACCCTTTGGCTTAAATTTTGCGCCCATCTGAACATGGGACTTTTGATGTTGGGCCAACGAGCTCTTATGCCGGAATCGTTGCGCACAAATGCCACAAGAGAAGGGTCGTTCCCCAGTGTGGATCAGCATGTGACAGTCCAACCCCGCCTTTGAAACAATTGGCTTTTGACATTCGCTGCACTCATATATTTGATTACATTTTCGCTTCTTCTTCTTTTCCAGCTGGAGGACTGGAACAGGGGCTGGGTCTGCAACAGCCACTCCATTGCTGTTCTGCTTTACCGGTTCTGGTGGTTTATTTGTGTCCTTTGGTGGGAGTGGCTTCTTCTTCTTTTTTGGCTTTTGCTTCTTTTTAGGGGGCAACATCTTTGGGGGCTCATGAGGTGTTACTGGGGGCGGTGGTGGGGTTGGTTCAATTTCTTCGGGGGCCACAGCTGGAGTTTGTTGTTCGGGGGCCACAGTTCGAGTTTGCTGTTCGGGGGCCACAGCTCCAGGTTGTAATCCACAATTGAGTGCATGAGCTTTACATGTCTCCACCGTGAGAAACTCCTGGGAGCATCCCCCACACATGTACTTTCGCCCCATTTGATGTTGCTCCATATAGTGAATCTCCAGATCCCCCGTGTTTTCCCCAGATGGTTTAAAGTTGCACAAATGACAACACATGTGATGTATGGAGAGACGATTAGCCTTATCCTGATGCATGATGAGTCCCTCCAAAGATGAGAATTTTGCGGGGCAGATTTTGCATCTGAGGAGCATGTCTGGAGTAATGTTATGACTTGACATATGACCCTCCATCTGATTCCCATCTTGATACTTTCCACAGACGTCGCATGGATGGCTAGTGTTAATGTTTTGGAACACGTGATGCTCTTGCAAGTGAATCAATACGCTACTTCTCAAATAGTATGATTGGGGGCACAAGGGACAGCAGATGGGTTCCCTTGATGTTAAGCCATCAGGCTCGCCTGTAGGTCCAGCTTCGTGATTGGACAAGTGCAACTTGAAATTGTAAATGTTTTCGGCCTGAAAATTACACCTGTCACATTGCAGATGCTTTTGCAGAAAGTTACTGGGGTTGTAGGTGGGGCATTTTACGGGGAGACCCTTATGGAAAGTGTAAAGACGAAATGGGGTAAGGAAAGTGTGTTTACAATCCGAACAGTGGAACACATACTGGGGTCCAACGTGATTTTGTAAGTGGGCCAGCATTTCCTGTTGGGGAACCTCGGCGCTGCAGACGTCGCATAATTGACTTGGTGCGAGATGTTCTGATGATGGGAGGGTAAGGCTCTCAGGATACTGGAGGATTGGTGTTGCAGAATCCAAAGAGACGATAACTGATGGCTTCGGGACGGAGGGGATTTCTGTTCTTTGTGGGGGTGAGGCCAGTGATGACGGGGTCATCTGCATTTGATGGAGTAACATGGCTTGGGTTGTGAGATCCATTCTGCTATGGAAGAAATTTTGAGTTTACTTTAATTGCTACTGTAATTAGTAAATAAAGCTTATTTAATAAGCGTATTTTAATTGTGTATAGAACCTTACGGCTTGCTAATCCCATTTCCTGACCCGTGCAAAACCATGTAATTAGCCAAGGACGCATGGTGTTGTTGGTGGAGTGAAACTGGAATGCCGTCAATACTCAACCCCAATCCCCCTGTCCCACCACCACCACCGCATGGATCCACAACGCCATTCAAGTTTGGTGGTTTAGTGGTGGTATAAGTAACCTGGGTTTGGTCATTATGATTCATTTTGAACCTCTTCCCACCCATTAGCTGGCGCCCAAGTGCATCCCCCTCAATCATTCCCCTTGTAAATTCATCCAAAATCTCCACCTCTCCTGCCACATTTCCGTCAGAGTCCATAGTCACTGCCGTTTCCATATTATGATCCATCGGGGGATGTGGACGTAGCATGATAGGTACCAGTATCTCATTTCCTGTTTGATTCCCGTCGTAGGCGGACATGGGGTCAACGGTAGAGATCCTTGGCTCCCCTCCCATCTCGTTATTGACGGCTAGGAGGAGTACCATGCCAGCAGCAGCCTGATTTCCTAGTTCTCCGCTAATCACCCCTGAAGCTGAGGAGGTTACTGTACTGATTGCATCATAGGTTTGGATTCCATCTGTAGGTGATTCTGGAGAAATAATGTCTTCTAGCGGAAGCTGCCGTTGAAACTGAACTGGTGCTTTATCTATAATGTGAAATACATATATAATTTTTAAATAATTAGAATGTAAAATATAATTGAAAATAGTTGCCTACAATTTTCTTGTTGGCTAAAAAAAATCTCACAGTTTTGGACAATCTGCTGACGGACCATCTCCAGAGCAAAATTCATCCCCTTTTGATCATCTCCCTCATCAGCTCCACCCTCAATATGATGACTAGACCTTTTGATAACACTGCGAGCAATGCATGTTTGGTACTGGATCCTTTGCTGCATCCCAACAAGATTTTGGTGCAAATCATACAACTCCTTTAAGATATCAAAACATCCAATGCACAGCGGGGGTACATCCTGCAATTTCTTAAGTAAATCTCCTTCCCCAGCAGCAATACTCTTGTTCAAGTCTTCCTGCGAAATACCCATCAGATAACAGAGCAGAGGCTCAAAATTTGTGATTCTCTCTGCCAACAAGAATGATGGACTTTCATCCTCCCGGGGTTCCTTCAAGCACATAAAGCATCTGCCCTTGTCGTGTGGGATAGCTGTCATCATGGGAACCTTCACCTGAGCAGAATCCATACCTACAAAATAGATTTAAAAAAATTAGTAATGTGCATCAAACGCTCAAAAACACCAAATAATAATAATCATAAAAAAAAGAGTTATATCAAATTTTAAATTTTAACCTTAATTCTTCTCCTTTTTGTTAATTATTAAACTTTTTTGTAATGACTCATTTAAATTGACTAGATTTGTTTCAGTATTGTAAAATTGTACTTTGTTTATTTAATTCGTCACATTTTCATATATATTTTTTCTTACTGTTGGCCCCTCACATGACCTGACTTGATTTGACATTTTCTTTACAAAAGCTGAAAACTTGTCTCCTCCGGGCACCAGTTATGTATATCATTCTTTTCACAAAACTACTTTAATTGACTACATTAAAACACTGTTCCAAATTTAATAATAAATATTTCCCTGTTTCTATAGAGTAATTAGTTAAAATATCAAGTTTAATGATTTTCTTTGCAACAACCTTGACTAGTAAAATGAACAGTTGAGGCTCTAATTAGTGGGATTTTTGGGATGTGGTTTGTTGGGATTTCTAAAAAGTTGTTTCCAAGAAGTTTTTTTGTTTATGGTTTTTATGCCGTTCAAACCGAGCGCATGGAAGGTTGGGTAATGTGGGCACATTGATAAAAAAAATATAAGCTCACGATATAATATATATGGAATGGAAACTGGAATGCATTGTTGTTTTTTCGAGCTACCGCTTTGTTCCTTTTTATCGGCATCATCATATCATCATCGGTATCCTCTGAGATCCCAGATTTAGACAATGCACAAAAAATGAATTATGATGGATGACTATGACTTAAAATGCGATATTATTCAGGGATTATTTAATAAGCATTTTATTAAACATCTCTTTATAGGGACACCAGCCCATATATAAAAACGTGCATTTAATTAGCCCCCTTCCAACTTATTTGACCATGGGGATCAATAAGCCCAATGTAATTAAAAAAGTAGGTATATGTAGTTCAATATCAAGTCCAGTCACAATCCACACAAAGTCAATCCTTATCTAAAATCATTCATCAGTGCCAGAATGTTTTTTTTTTGCTGGTAGTTGATCCTCTTTAGCAATTTTTTCTCAAACATAATATAATAATAGCTTAAAAGTGAGTTTATGTTGTTTGTGTACGTGGTTTAGTAGATGAACATAATTTAATATGCATTATTATTACGCACTCATTTTTGCTTAAAAAAGGAATTCATAACATTGAACACATACGTAAGAATGCTTTAACATTTTTGGAAACAATACAAAGCGTTAAAAGATTACACAAGTTTTTCTTTTATATTTTCCAACAAAAAAATTGTTTAACGCAGCATACCACACAACAAGAACACACATATCTGTCTTTCTTATTGCGTTTCATAATAATAAAATAATAATAGTTTTGCAAGCATTATAACGATGATGATGTATGCATCTCTCAAGATATTCACACTTTTCATTAATTTTTTATTGTGTTTATAGGTAAATACGTAAGCACAAAAAGGTATATTATTTGACGCCTACACACATCAATCCAATCTACAAATCTACACCTTCAAACAAACCCATACGTGAAGCGTGTCACTGCTGACTACTGTATGATCACTATGGGTTCATTGTGATCTTCATTTTCTGCACAAAAAGTAGTACAAAAACTAGCCAAATAAATATTAATAATATAAACCACATGTAACTCAACAATTGACATTTTTGAATGATTATCAAAAATACAAAACACATAATAATATCCACATATTTTGGTAATAATAATACGCATCTGTAAATACACTGTACATCATGTGGTCACAATCAGTTTTGCATCAAAAGTGAACTGGAGCGTTTCAATGCAATAAAATAAGGATGGACAACAACACAAATATATAGTAATCGCAAGGAGATTATTGGCAACACGCCGAAATACAATATCGTTATAAATGATTTTTTAACGATCATTGTATAAAAGTAAACAATGCAATATGGCAGGTTGGATACATAAAAAAATGTTACATGTTTTCATATATTTATAGTAATTAATTATTGTATTAAAAGCACTATTATTATTATTATTTTTCTTACAATAAATCCTAATTAAGGATTGCATCCTCCTCTCCACTATCAAACCAGATACACACAAAAAAAACATTACAAGTATCATGTATCATGTCCGTCTCCTTTTATTGTTCAAGTCATCGTCATGCTTCTGCAATGCCAATAGGTAGGATCACTTCTTGCCAAATTAATATAAAGTTGTTTGTTAGTTGTTAGGCGTGGTAATTTTATGCATACACATATCTCTTTCTCAAAAGTAACTTGGTGATTTATACACAAAGGATTGTTTAGTCATTTTTTGTGCGTTATCAATTAGAGGTTATCAACATGGTTAACGTAGAGCAAAGTGTGCTGGCGCTGTGAAAAAATAATTGTTTTATTTATCCAAAAATAACTTTTTTTCTTTATATGGAAAAAAATGGAAAAATTTGGAATATTTTTATTTTTAAAATTATTGATCTCCATCACCCTGGTGACGGGTCAAAGGAATTATGTCCTTCCCCGCAAAGAACTGTTGGAACCCAACGGGAAATACGTGCTAGAGTGGGCTGTGGACTGGTCAGATAACACGATAACTTTCAATATTACCGCGGAAACTATAGGATGGGTTGGGTTTGGTTTGAGCAACAACGGGAAAATGAAAGGGGCCGACATTGTCATCGGGGGCATGTTCCCCCACGGGCAAACCTACTTTTCTGATATGCATGCCGTAGGTCACCAGGTGCCTATAAATGATTCCAGCCAGGACTGGACTCTAATGGACTGCGTTGAAAGTGGGAGCAACACGTTTTTAAGTATTAAAAGGAAATTGGACACTTGTGATCCTCATGATTATCCCGTGACGGATAATCGTGTGAGTGTAATCTGGGCTTATGGTGGAAAGGACGATAAGGAAATTAAATATCATCAGGGTAAGCGGGGAAGGTACGATGTCTACCTTTTGGATTCCAAATTTTCGCCAATGATTATGAGGGACAGGAAAACTCAGGATCCGGAAGTGGTGGACATGACGGGTAAAAATACTCCTGAGGATCTGACAACTTGGTCGGTAGCTAGAAAAGTGAAGCTTCCTAAAAATGATACCAGCTACTTGTGTTCCATGCATAAGGGACCTGAATTAGCAAAAAAGCATCATGTGATTGGGGTAACTAATTAAAAGATTTTTTACAGACAAAAAAATATTTTTGAAAAGCTAATACGTACTCTATTTTTTTTCCAGTGGGACGTCTATTTTAAAAATGAGGAAAGCAGGCAAAGAGTTAATCGCATTGTAGTTTACAAGTGTAACATCCCAAGATCTGGTGTTTCCAATGATACAGATGCAAATTCAATGTTTGGACCTTTCATCGGCAAAGAGCAAGCTTGCTATAATTTGCTTACACCCACGGGAGGACCCATGCCAACACAATTGTGTACAGAGTACTACATGAGTTGGGCTGTGGGAGGAAGGGTAAAAAGAATAATTACATTATTTGACAACAAAGTTATTTTTTTACAGTTTTAATTAATTGCAATAATTATTTGTAGTCATTTTTCAACCCGGAGCACGTCGGGTTTCCGCTGGGAACAGAGGACGATGAATACTACATGGTTCAGGTTCACTATGACAACCCGAAAGAAGAAGCTGGTGTGGTGGTAGACCTCCGCCTGGATTTCTTTTACACCGGGGAACTTCGGCCGAATGAAGGAGGCTTTTTACTCATATCTCACGAATACCCCGGAACACCCGAGTCATTTCTGTTACCACCAAACAGCCTAAACCACCGAATTTATGGCCACTGCAGTCCGGAATGCACTAGAAGAATTTTGGGACCTGGAGGCTCCATCAAAATATACGGTGCTTTAATGCACACGCATTCTAAGGGTACGCAAATTAGAGTTCATCACTTCCGCCGAGAAAAAGAGTTGCCTTGGATAGTGTCGGATAATAACTATGACAGCCGATACCAGCAGATCAGGAACTTGAGGGGGGAGGAGCGGGAGATACTCCCTGGGGATCAGTTGACGGTTGACTGCGTTTTTGATACTCGGAGAGAAAATGGGACAACTGTTGTTGGGGGATACTCCGCAAGACAGGAGTTGTGCTTGACCTATTTGTTGTACTACAATAGGATCCCAGACTACAATACTTGTGCCAGTGAGGCCTTGTCAGTGGAAAATCGGAAAAGATTCCTTAATGGGGCAAGTGGGGTTATCTTCAACCAAGATAAATTGAACTGGGTGGTGACTGCGCCTAAGGATTTGAGAGGATTAACAATTCAAAAAGTTTCTGATAGCTTGGTGGATTGGAAAAAGGAAAACAGGGTGGAGCTGCAGAGGGAACAGACATTAAGACCTCATCAAGGGACATGCTACAGGGAACCATTTTCCAGGGAAAATCCCATTCTTCCACATAGTGAGGGGTTGAGTGAGGATGATTTCAAGGGGCCAGTTCATTATCCGTTGGATGTAGATGCGTACTATGGGCCTACAAGAAATTGTAGTAAAGTTAATAAAATTAAAAAGAAAAATTGAGTGAAGTGTTAATTTTGTAAATTTGTAAATTATAAAAATAATAATAATTTAAATATAAACTAAACGTCCAAACTTATCTCTGTTGATAATATTGCATTTTTTTATAAAGGCGTGTGCATATGAATACGTCAAGAATAAAATCGACACCAGACGCTGCCAATGATTAAACATTTCTTTCCCCCTTTTCGCTTGGGCTACTTTAATATTTCGTTTAAAAGATTTATTGGTTTTTTAAATATATATTTAAAGTAAAGTGACAAAACGTTGGAGGCAAAATATCATGGCAGCGGTGGGATACGAACCCACGCCTCCGAAGAGACTGGTGCCTTTAACCAGCGCCTTAGACCGCTCGGCCACGCTACCCTTTGATTAATGACTCACACTTAAAATGCTACAGTTAAAGTCAATTACAGGCACGAAAAATATATTCCTACTTATCCTTTCATTAAAAAAATTAAACATTTATTTATATAAGTACCCAAAAAATGTGATTGAGAAGGAATGTGCATGTGGCGGTTGCAATAAGATTTGTAAAAAGTCATTCAAGCTTATCACGAAAGACAAGTACAATTACAAAAAATTACTAATGTAAGCTTGCGTGATAAATGATATTAGTATTGATATGGCAAGAAACAATTGACTTTGCCGACTAAACATTAAATTAATTGAGGTTACAAATTGCAGTTAACGGCAATCACAAAAATAAAAAAATATTGCATTTTTTTTCTTTTATCACACCTCCAAAAGTAAGTATCTCTTTTTAATTTCCTGTTTAAATATCTGCCACGTAAAGGACGTATCGTCGTCTTCTGATTTTGGTTTCAATGCAAGTTGCACTTATGTAATTCATTTTCTTCATTATTGCATGAAATTTCCGGACCTCACGCGCTTTAATATTTATTTATCCGGTTGGTTCCACTGGTGAGGAAAAAAACCTTTATACCAACTTTAATGGCGTCGATATCCCTTTATCCTGAACGGTTCTATGCAGCCGATTGTTTGTTTTTTTGCCATCCGTGACGTCCCCATAAAAGCTCGCCTATAATTTATTATAAGACAGTTCCGTAAATAGTTTTTTTGGGGGGATAAATGGTAATTAAAATATTAACCTTTCCATATTCCACGTTGTATGTTGCTGCTGAAGAAGGTTGAAGAATCTCATCAAGTTATAATGTAGCCAAAGATGATTTAGATTTTAACAATCGCCTAATACATTTGGCAGGATGCATACATTTTTGCTTCTCGTTCCCGTGTTTGCTCATGTACGTATTTGTTCACCTAAAAACAAAAACAGAGATCATGAGATTACGAGATTATTACTTTGAATGAAATTTTTTTCCACAAATTATTGAGAAAAACATGTACGTAACATTGTACCTGCATCACTGGTGAAACATAGACAACGAATATAACCTTTGCCATCCATATTTTCCTGTTGGGTTATGGGTGAGAAGGAAGACTTTTGTACAGAACAGAACCTTGCTCTGAATGGATTTTCATTTTCATTCATTTTCAATGAATGAGAATCTTATTAGAATTTCATATTCCTCAGGTGGAAGGTCTTCCACCCCACGACCCCACCACATTCTGTATGCTAGGGAAATGAAGCGTACTTTGGGGCTGGGGAGCACAATAAATACAATTGAAATGAAATGATATCTATCTAATTAATTGGTAATAATAATGTTGTTAAAATAAAATAAATATTTGGGCAAGGACGACGATTCAATAAAACTTGTCGCTATTAAATTTAACAGCAATTACCACTTTTCTCAGTGATCAACCTCGTGTTGACTGTTGACATATTACACAAGTGGAAATTTACCATGATTTTGTCAACCAAAGCGAGACATTAAATAATTTAAGCAAAAGGTCACGTCAAGAGAGTTTATTATTATGTTATCTCGGCAGTCGGCAGAAGAAGAATTGAAATGAAAATTACACGCCAAGTCTAGTACACAGCTGATGTTAAATGTGTGAATGAACACAAAAACATGGGAAGAGACCAAGGACAAATATGAGCAACAAGAAACAAAGACAAAAATGGGAATTCTATGACTTTGTTACTTTTAAAAAACAAAAAACAAGCATGCACAACAAGCATATTTTTTCATGAGTTGCTGTTGTTGGTAGAAAAATTGGAAATCGGAAAAATTTGAAATGAATCAAATGAAAATGAGATGACCGACAAGACAGCCATAATTTAAATGAGATTGGCAACATGCCCAAATAAAAAAACTTGATCATTATGATTTATTTTATACATAAAGTAAAATGGGAGCTTGAAAATATAAAAGTGCACCTTTAAAAAAAAATAATAATTAATAATAATAACTTTTACGAAAAATTAAGCGTTACTATTAAGGAGTCTAGACCGAGCGATGTCTTTTTAAATATGTTTTGTCAATCTGCAGACTGTCCGGACGTGTGTGCAAACTCATGGCCACATATTTAGAGACGATTTTTACAAAGAAACTTTATCTCTGTGGTGACATACTTCAATCCGAGGGTTAACATTTTTCCATGAGGGTTTTTTATCCATGAGGGTAGCGTCTTCTTCTGGGATTATACAATACGATGATTTTTTCCTATGGCGTTAAAAATAAAATTCCTATCCATGTAAATACTGTAGTTATATATATATATAGCGCACAACAAAATTGGATAAAAAAGTTATGTCATACAAAACGTAACAATATAAAATTGAATCAATTTTATCATAATCATTGTAAATCTTAAGATCCCTTCATAAAGCATTTCCGTGGTCTTTACTTTCGCATTAATAACGATTGTTTATAATTTTTAATACATCCAAACTAAAGATTACATCCCCAACTACTAACTACCAAACCAGGTACAAAAACTTTAGCATGACAAGCATCGGGCTTCCTTTTATTGTTCAAGTCACGCTTTAGGAAGCAATGTCAATAGGACATATAACTTATAGGTATCTAGGCACCTACATTTTCTTAATGCTGCACTTGTGTTAAGGACTCTCTGTGGTTGTAGCTAGGCGTGCTAACATCACAAATAACTTGGTAATTTTAAAGCCAAAAAATATTTGTTAGTCCTTTTTTTACTTTTAGTAATTTCAAGTTATCAAAATGGTTTACGATGAGCAAATATTTAAACTGTGAAACAGGTGTTTTTATATAAAGATATTTACTGAAAAATGGCAAAATTAAGAATATTTTTTAAATTGCTAATCTCCATCACCCTGGTTACGTGTCAAGAGAGAAATGTGCTCCCACGCAAAGAAATATTACAACCCAACGGAAGATACGTGCTAGAATGGTCAGTAGACTGGTCAGATAATACGATAATCTTCAATGTCACCGCGGAGACCACTGGTCTCCCACGAAAAGAACTGTTGGAACCCAACGGAAGATACGTGCTAGAATGGTCAGTAGACTGGTCAGATAACACGATAATCTTTAATATCACCGCGGAGACTACTGGCTGGGTCGGGTTTGGCCTTAGCAATAACGGGAAAATGAGTGGGGCTGACGTGGTCATTGGAGGAATGTACCCCAATGGGCAAATCTACTTTTCTGATCGGCACGCTGTGGACAACCAAGTGCCTATAGCGGATACACGACAGGACTGGACTTTATTGGAGTGCATTGAAAGTGGGACTCACACATTTTTAAGTATGAAAAGGAGTCTGGATACTTGTGATCCTCATGATTATCCTGTGACGGAGAATCGTGTGAGTGTAATCTGGGCTTATGGTGGGAGTGATAGTGAAATAAGATATCACAAAAGCGTCAGGGGAAGCTTTGATGTGTACCTTTTGGATCCGAATTATTCGCCAAGTATTGTAAGGGATAACCGGAGAAATACGAATCCGGAGGTGATATACATGACGGATCAAAATGCTCCCAAGAACCTGAGAACTTGGACGATAACCAAACGGGATGTGATACCAGAAAACGAGACAAGTTATATGTGTTCCATGCACAAGGGGCCTAAGTTATCAAGGAAACATCACGTGATTGGGGTACTAACTTTTAATTATTATTATCTTGAGAACATTTTCTATTTTAAAGTGTGAATTACTCTTCTAGCAATGAATTTAATTATGTTTTTCAACAACAGTTTGACGTGCATTTTGAAAATGAGGTAACTAGACAGAGAACATGGCATCTTGTAATTTACAAGTGCAACGTTCCCAGAGCTGGCGTTCCAAATACTACGAACGCAGAGTCCCTTTTTGGACCTTTTTTTGGGAAGGAGCATCAATTTTGTTTTAATTTACTGATACCCACCGGAGGACCCATGCCAACACAGTATTGTACGGAATACTATGTCAACTGGGCTCCAGGAGGCCGGGTAAACAAAATTCTTAAACATACATATTAGTAAATTAAAAATTAACTCTATAATTAACTAAATAAATATAAATTCTTGTGCATAATCACTGTTTTAGTCATTCTTCACCCCGGATCACGTCGGCATCCCTATTGGAGCAGATGCGGACGAATATTATCTTGTTCAGATTGCTTTTGACAATCCAAAACAGGAAGCTGGCGTTATGGTGGATCTCCGCTTGGATCTTTTTTACACCGGGGAACTTCGGACTAATGAGGGGGGCCTTTTACAAATTCGTCATGAACTTCCTGGATCTCCCGAATCCTTCCTGTTGCCACCAAACAGTGAAGGTCATAGGATTTATGGTCACTGCAGTCCGGAATGCACCAGAAGAATTTTGGGATCTGTAGGTTCCATCAAAATATATGGGGCTCTGTTGCATGCGCATGATGCAGGACGTAAAATTAGAGTGCATCATTTCCGTGGAGGAAAAGAGTTGCCTTGGCTTCTATTCGACGACAACTGGAACAGCCGATACCAGCAGATTAGGATGTTGAGAGAAGGGGACAGGGAGGTACTCCCTGGGGACCAGCTAACTGTTGACTGTGTTTATGACACAAGAGGGAGAAATGGGACAACAGTTGTGGGGGGATTTATTCGACGACAGGAAAAATGTTTGGCTTACGTGGTTTACTATAATAGAATCCCGGATTACAATAATTGTGCGAGTGAACTGATGTCGCTTGAAACAAGGAAAAGATTTCTGAATGGGGCGAATGGTGTTACTAGGGATCATGCTAAATTCAGTTGGGCGGTGACTGATCCCGAGAGCATGGCCGGTTTAACTATTCCAGAAATTTCAGATACTTTGGTGGACTGGACACAGGAGCATAGGCGAGAGCTGCAGAGGGAGCACACGTTACGACCTCATCAAGGGAGTTGCTACAGGGAACCGTTTTCGAGGGAAATTCCCATCCTTCCTCATGCTGAGGGTCTGAGTGAGGATGATTTTAGAGGACCAGTTCATTACCCGCTTGAGGTGGATGCGTACTATGGCGCAACCAGAAATTGCACTAAAAGTCGACTTCGTGTGAATAAAAGAACAAAAATTGAGTCAATATTTCATTTATAGTTATAAAAACATTTTTATTTTTTTAAAAAATATGTTAATTTTTTTTCCTGTAAAAATTGATTTACAAAATGATAAGAAGTGTTCAGATGCAAAAAAATATTGGTTAATAAAGATCGATAAAAATTAACAAAAATATACAAAAATAAAATATTATACACAATTGGCGAAATAAAGATCACACGCGCGATAATTGATATCAACCTTGAATTGACGCATTGATAAAAGATATAATTATATCATCACAGAATCGCTAGTTTGATATATCGTTCAATTAATTTTAAAATTATTGCAATTTCTAAAACGTTGGAGGCAAAATATCTTGGCAGCGGTGGGATTCGAACCCACGCCTCCGAAGAGACTGGTGCCTTAAACCAGCGCCTTAGACCGCTCGGCCACGCTACCCTTCGATAAATGAGTCCCTTGTTATAGTTAAATTTAATTGCAAGTATTAATTTTAAGGACCTACATACAACATATGACTGTTGGAACTTAGCAATTCTTCAGTGCACTTGCATTTACATTGCACCATGCATAATATTTACATACATGCATGCATGATTTGATTACCTAAGCATCATTACTTGAGTCTAAGTTAAAACGCGCATGCGGCTGAGCTACTACTATTAAAAATCATTGAAGCTTATCAAGAACGACAAGTAGATGTACAAGTAATATGTTAAAATACATGTTGTTATAATAGTGTGGAAATGTACTTAATTTTGCCATCAATACCATAATTAACAACAAAAATAAATTATGCTTTGTTAACGGCAATTACATAAAAATCATTTGGTGTTGGTGTCCACTAATGAAGTTTTTTTTAAATGTACTGTCAAAAACCATATGCCTTTTAAACTTTGCATTGCCTGATTAAAATCAAATCTCACCAATTTAATATTCCCCGAGGAAATTATGGTCACCCCACGAAAATAATGGCACCTCAGTAGCCTTATTGGCTCGCCCCATTGAAATAATGGTTTCTTTAACTGCCCTAATGATGCCCCTACCTCTTGCCTATTAATCCAGCCATCTTGACGATTCCCCTGCTGTTTTTCACAATGTACTACAGCACCTAACTTGACACTTTTAAGTTTGCATCCACCTTGTTTCCCTGTTTTTTTAGGTTGTCTGTGTTTGCATTTCTTTTTCTAAAAATAAATGGATAAAATTGCATTGTTTGCTTACAATAAAAAAACTCTGATCACTTCATAATTATTATTTTTTAAATGTAAATACCATTCTACATGACTGGTGAAAATACTGACCATAATAACAAAGAAAAACGCGGTGAGCAAAACCTCCCTCCCAATCCCCCTGGGTGGTTACTTTCATAAGGATGAACATTTTCCTTTATCCATTATTGAGCGAGAACACAATACAAAATTCGACTAGAATTTAGGTCCAAGGGTGAATCGACCAAATAACATCTCCAGCTAAAATTAATAAAAAAATTAGTCAATATAAATGATAAGCACACTAACCAGATATTTAATTAGTTTTTATAATAAAATAAAAGTTTTGCAAATAAATTTATAGAATGTAGGTATAAATTTTAGTTGAAAACTAAATACGATAATTTTTTTTATGCAAGTCAGCAAAAATTTCATGGCAGCGTATTTGTTTTTTTTTCATACTTGCATTATTCGCAAAAAAAATACAGTTCAAGCTAAATCACAGACGATCTTCATCAAGGCACCTTTTAAAATAAACATTGACCCAGAATCCGATTAGCAGCGAATGCTTCCATTTTATTGGAGTGGTTCTGGAAAGTTCACTGTTCAAGTGTGGTTCTATAGAAGTTGTATTTAAAAAAAAAACTTTCTGTAAAAAGGTCCAAATTAATAAACAATTTGAAATTATTACTACTTTTGCCATAAAATCATAAACACAAGTGACACCTGGTGTCACTTATAATCTGTAAGTCTAGGGAAGAATTTAATTATAAAGTTATTTATTTGTTTACCTTCTCTCTTTTTTTATTTCTGTCAAGTGTCAACTGGGTTTGTACTCTTGAACTTCAGTTTCTTGGAGTAATTAAATTTAAAACATGATATTCCTGTGGACTTAGCACTACTCACAGCCAAACAAGTTGTTTTTTGACACATATTGCTACAAAGGTTAAATTAAAGTTTACCCTGAATTTATTAATCACAGCTTGATAATTAAAAAAAAATACAACAAACCAGATTTTGTTGATTTCACAGCAGAGCAGAGAGAGCAAGCAGTAATAAACCCAACACGGCATAATAATAAACCAAGTAGGCTCAGCTGATGAAATCGAGATGACGAGGACGAGACCAAGCAAACAGACAAAACAAAAGGAGGAATTTTTCACTTTGTTCTTTTGTACCAAGAAAGCGTCTTTTTCATGACAAAAAAAGAGAACCACCTAAAACCAAACTGAAAGTTCAAAGCTTGCAACCTATTTATCTACTTGAAGCTTTTTTTATGCCCAAATTGGTCAAGAATAAATTTCGGAAAAATCATAAAAGATGCTGTAACCGTGATCCTATTCTTGTCCTAATAAATTTAGATACTAAAGAAGTTAAAGGCCAATTGAAATGGCCCCCATATGTCGTGTCGTATGAGGTTCAAAAAATTAAAATCTCAATCGCCCCCTAAAATAATTTACACTGGACATAAAAAATGGTTACAATTTTAAGCTATAAAGAAAGTAAAAATAGATGGGACATGTTTCATTCCATTCCGTGTAGTACAAATGCCGACACGAGACGAGCAACGTGAACTTTCTG
>JAHZNC010004966.1:0-12383 GCA_027744095.1 Zhuqinia jingwanae | reverse complement strand
TACTACACACATAAAACTATAACCCGAGATGTGATAAAATACATTTTTGCTACTCACAACAGTTGTTGCACTTTTTTTTTTGGCTTGTACATACACACAATACATATACATACATAAAAGAAAAGATGAGTGAAGAAGGAAAAAAAGCATAAAAAAATATAAAAAGAGAAAAATGAAGACGAGACTGGGTCGACAATATCACGATATGTTGTAGAAAAAAAAATTGACTTGATTCTTGATTTTTTTTTCTTCTTCTCTCTCAACTCAACTGCTGCTGTTGCATATCATGCTGTTGTTTGTGCTGTTTTGATGCCCAACTACTAGTCGTATCTCTGATTATTATGAATACTTTTCACTGGTTTTTATATAGGTATATAATTTAGAGAGGGAGCTTAGCTTATAATGCTTGACCACTACATAACTCTTTTAATACGTTTAACTTGTATTTTATTAGCATATTATGTGTGTGCTCATATAATATACAAACAGCATAGCAAGTAGTAGTAGTAGTAGTAGTAGTATCAACAGAAGAGTCGACTAACTTGACTTTAAAAAAAATTCTATGCACACACACACACACATAACAAGCTCAACTCACAAACTAACCACAAACAACAACCGATGGACATGAAGGTAAAGTGGTAATAGTCCATTGTATCGTAACTGTGCACTTTACACTTTTATTGTGATTTATATGAACTTGTGGGATGCTTTTTGTTGTTTGTTAGAAAAAAAAGTTTGGTTTGGTGCTTGCTTGCTTGCTGCACAACAATCATCATCAGCAGCAGCAGCAATAGCAGCAGCTTCATTGTTTTGTTGCAAACACAAGAGCGAAAAATAATAATAACAATAAAATGAAATTCAATAAGCAATTTTTTTTTCAATGAAGAAAAAAAAGGAAGGTAAAAAGGTGTATGGAGATGGGAATGATGATGATGACCACTGACTGACCAAGGCGTATATTTATGTGATGTGCGGTACTCCTGCTGCTGCTGATCGGATCTCTCTCTCTCTCTCTCTCTCTCTGCAGATGATGAGGATGATGATGAGTAAAACGATATTGTGATGATCATTATGATTACGTCGATACGTTCTAAAATTGTGTAAAATATGAAGAGTCTTGAGTGGATTTGAGTGATAAAGTGGTACTGCTTTTTTTAAAGGATGGGTGTATAAAAAAAACTGCATCAACATCAGCTGCTGCTAGGATTTTTTTTCGTGTGCTATTGTCTTGCGGACTTATCTACACTTTTGATCGGATCAGGTAAGAAAAAAGGTGGTCATATAGCTTTGTTGATCGAGTACAGGTTTTTACACAAAAAAATGACTCAAAACAAATAGTTTTTTTGCAGGTGTTTTCTAAATATTTGTCAACCAGCAAAAAAAACATTTAATTTGTTTAATTCATACAAAAATAATAATAATTTTTGCATGCCAAGTTACATTGTTTTTTTTTTTGGAAATATATATTTTCTCATGTTTCTCAATTTGCTCCATTTTACACTCTTAAGTTATCTCTGCCCTGGACACATGTACATTAAGTACGCTTAAATGCATGTACAATACCTACCACTTTACTTGTAATTTGCTTATTAGTAGGCAGGCATTTTTACTGTCCGCCGACAACGACGAGAGGGTGTACTTTTTACAGCTAACCATTACGCTTCCACATAAAATGGCTAGAGCCACTGTATTGGCTGCTGCTGGTGATACTATGTGTGTGATGTGAGCAAACAAGCAAAAAGGAAGAAAAAAATCCTCTCTCTCTCTTCTGCTGTCATTGTAAAAATGCGCTGCGGCTGCTGCGTACATGCGTACAAGCATATATTATAGATCCAAGAAAAGCAAAAAAAAAAGAAACAACTTTTTTTTTCTCCACTCAAGATGATAATTTTCATCTTTGGATAATCCTAGTCTTGAAGTGCATGAGTGCATGTCATTACGTGCTCATTTTATAATAAAAAGAGAATTTACAATAATAACAGCGTGAATGTACATATATGTGTGTGTGTGTGTGCACTCTGTGGCTTTTTTTGCTCTTATTATATCACTTATTCAAGTGCAGCAGCAGCAGCAACAAACATAGGAATAAAAACTTTTATTTAGGTATGCGCATGTCCATGTTTTAAAACTTTTAATATAGTTCTTATTCTAGCAGTATGCCTTTTTTTTGTTTGTTCCATGGTCCGATAATAAAATAATAGCGCTAATAAAAACTCGGCTTCTCTAATTTATGCACATATATTTACATGTAAACGGAGTTTTTTTCCCAGCAGCAGAGCTATAGTGTATTTTGCTAGTATTCAATTTTTTTCCCTTCACTATTAAAAAAAACTCCAAAACAAATGGTCACGATATACTATGTACATGTCTGCTCTTTATATTATTTCCTTTTTTTTATTCATGCAACTTTTATAAGAAAAAAAGTGCTAAAAAAGAGTGGTTTAATACCATTTTTATATTCAGCTTCTGAGCAAATATTATTTTTATAAAAAAAAAGTAGAAAAAGAACATATCAATGAGTGCAATATATAAAAAGCGCAGATATGGAGAAAAGTGTCTAATAAAAAAGTTGTTGGCTTACTTTGTTCCATATTGAGGTATTCCTCCAACAAACCCAGCATCATCATCATCAAAAAACTACTGTGGTGGTGGTGGTGGTAGTTGTGAATCTGGCTACCTACATACATACTACCAGTCAGTCAGTCTTCCCGGCAAGGTTGGTTGTCGTCGTCGTCTTCTTCTTCTTCTTATATTCCGTAGGACGTACGCTGTTTTAATATTCATTTATGAGAGTGCACTCTGCATTTGGTCGGATGCGCGCTTACACCGCACCATCATCATCATCGTCGTCGTCGTAGTAATAAAATGCAAAGTTGCGTACTTGACTGGATGATGATGACGATGATCATCATGATGACATTTTTTTTGTACAAAGAGGAATGATGAAGAGGGAACGTAGTAGAAGTATGTATATATTTGTGTAACTGCGCGTATGAGTTTCAGTTTTGACAGTTTGATGTTGTGAAAATGAGTCCATTATTTCAGGAGTGACAATGCAATGAAGATCGCTCACGATTTCTTATCCAAAAAGTAAATAAAAAACATTTTTTTGCGATGATACTTTATTGTGTTGCATTGTATGTAATTTATGTATTTTTTTACTAATGAAAATGATCATGATAAGATGGCCTTCCATGATAACGTATAAACGATAAATTTTATATGAAAGAAAAAAAAATTGTGCCAATCCCTTTTCAGAAAAACCTGTCGCAATCCATTCATCAAGCTGTGTGTGGTGCTGCACTTTAAAAAAAAGTGTTACGCTGCAACGGATGCAAATGCGGATGATATGGAGTCTTGTAGTCAAATAAATGAAGTAACATTTAAGACTTTCTCTTTTTTTCAAAAATAATAATATTTTATTTCAAGATATATGCGCATAATTAATACTACTATTTTGTTTCAAATTCCGCGCATTTTTTTTGTAAACAACCTCTCCTCAAAAAAATATTACAAATGCACCCCAAAAATCCCCCTTATTATTTACGTATGTACCCAAATGATATACACAAATATTTCCCCAAAAATAGCATATCAATATATTTCCCTATATTTTTTTCCCTCCCACTCTTTTCCCTATTATTTCTCCTCGTTCTACTTACTTTATTTTCCTCTTTTCACAATAACAACAGGAACATATTCCTCCGAAAAAAAATACAAAAAATTTCCAATTCCTTGCTTTTTCTTCTTCTTTTTTCGTAAACAGAAAAATAACTACTCCTACACGTCAGGAGAAATCCTGTGTGCTAATATTCCTATCACATTCGAAGAATTTTCAGCAGCAGTGGCTTTACTTTTAACACTTTGTGTGTGTGTGTGTGTGTGTGTTGTATATAAAGGAACTATTACAATAGAATGATATAAAAAAAACTTTTTCTTCTTCTTTTCTTGTTCCTCCACAGAATAGAATAAACTCTTGAGGAGGAGGAGGATAATAGTAGAGCGGAAAAAAGTAGTTTCTCTGTGTTGTGTCGTTCTATTTTGCCTTGATACTTTGTCAAACAATAGTGGTGTATCGTATTTGCCGCATGAATATGTATGTATATTGATATTAAAAGTATTATTATGAAACACGATGAGAGTTGTTGTTGGAAGAGAAGACGAAAGAGAAAAGGATCGGCGAGGAAGAAAAAGTAGAAACGTGGAAATTATTTATTTTTTTGGTCTTTTCTCTCTTCATCTCTCTGCACTACTGAAAATGATAATATGGATACAGTGTTTTTTTTCGTACAAGACATGGAAAATGTAAGAAGGCCAAAGGAAAAAAGAAAGAGGATGGATGGATGGACCGCAACGGAGAAAAAGCAAAAAGAGTATTTTGTTTAAAAAAAGAGGAATACCAAAATAAGAAGGAGAAGAAGACGAATAAAAAAAAAGACTTTTTAGAACGAACGTGTTTGGTGTTGTTCTTTCGTGATGGTGGTTTTTCGTTGCATATATAGTATAGCTTTTTTTGTATGTATATTCATGATATTATGGGTATATATGTTCTATTGTGTATCGTATATATATGCGTGCCATTACAGAGTATAGAATAGAGAGACAAAAAAGTGAAGTGCTGTGTAAGGAACAACACTGTCAGTCGGTATAGTGGTGGTGGTGGTGGATGATGGTGGTGGTGGTGGTGGAGGGTAGGGTGAAGGTGGTACTTTTCTTTCAGGTCACGTTCTTCGGAAAGAGAAGCTTTTTTTAAGGCTGCTTGCTTTTGCTGCTGCTTCTCCTTTTCGTTCAAAAACATTTTGGATGTGTATGTGTGGACGTGGAGAGTAGTAGAGAGTCGTTCGTATTTTTTTTCCTCTTTGGTCTTCACTTCACAAGTTCTTATATATATGTTATGATGAGGATGACGAGGATTTTTGTTGCCGCGTTGGTAGGTTTTGTTATTTGGTGGTGGTGGTGGATGGATGCAACCGGGACTCTGGGCGATCAGTTGTTACGTAGGTTTATAATACGCATTCGTTTATTGCACCGGTGGTGGTGGTGTTATTATAATGGGTAATATGCATGAGTATCGGTTGTGATATAATAATGCTTAAGTAGCGGAGTAATATCGTGTATATAGCGCAAAATGTTCATTTTTCAGTTTGTACACTAGAAGCTGGATGCTTTTTATCGTATGTTTCCTATGTATCTAGTATATACATACGTTTAGCTTTTATGAGTATTATATGTCAAGTTAGATATAAGCTTTTGTTGAATGCACTCGTGTAGAAATGTAGGAGAGGAAGAAGAAAATCTTGATCCAGAGTTCCTGTGGTGGCTCGTTGAAACCTACGACGTTTTTTTTGGAAAGGAAAGCTTTTTTTTTCTTATGTAGAGGACCTGAGGGAAAGAGACAAAGTTTATTTTATGCGACTGCGAAGGAAAAAAACGAGTAAAAGTGCACGTGACCGAGTGCAGATGTGTGTGGTGGTGGTGGGTATCAAAGAAAAAAAAAGAGTGACGGTGGTGGTGGCCGTTGAGAAGATGCAGGACGATCAACGTTTCTTCTGCTGTCAAGAATAGTTAGGCTGCTGAAATTTTTTCTTCTTTTTTTCCTGAAAAAAAAAAATGTGGCAGGGAATGCGGATGGACAAGAGTAGTACAATAATATGAACTATTTTTTTTGAATGAGGGTGTTTTGGTTTGATTTTGTCACCGATGAAAATGCATAATAATATTTTGTAAATGTATTTGATTTTTTTCAAGGGGAAAATGCATAGTATTTTGAGAATGACAAAAAATGGTCCATTTTAATCAAGCAAGTATCATCCCCTTGAGTCCTGTAAACATGCAACGGAGATTTCTCTCTATGCGTTTTGGTGCTTAAAACGTAATTATGCTGAGACACAAGAGTAGAGATATTCGGGAAATTGTATAATATTTGGGTTTAACACAAAACTGCAGTAGTAATAGCATATTGCTATGTAGTAAAAAAAGATATTCCTTAAGTTTTATAGTTTCAAGAAAAAGATAAAAACACATTAATGCACCGCATCGACGAAGGAGGAGTAATAGTGTGTGCACTAGTGCACCCCTTTTTATATATACATTTTCTCTGACATTATCGTACAAGAAGGAGCAGTGCTGCTACTACTTATTTTTTTTATAAAAAAAAGAAGAAGAAGACTCGCAACATTAAACTGATTAATCCTGGTCTGAAAGCCCGTGGAAATTGCAATTGTTCCACCTAATTTGTAAGTTTTGGAACGGTCTTTTTAGAATTGATGCGCTCGCTTTCCGTCTTTTACGAAACAATAAAAGTGTTGTGCATCGGAGAGAGAGAGAGAGGAATGAAAAAAAGGATTTCTTCTTATCACACAGAAAAGTAAATGAAGTGGGTTTGTAAAGAGAATGAGAAATACGAGCCGTAACAAAATGGTTGTTACAAGAAAGTCAGTAGCAAATACACAATATTGCCCAATCATTTAATCCTGTCAAATGCCATTAAAAGAACAGCACACAGACAGACACAAATATATGCATACGGCGATTGATAGTCAACTTTTGTTCCTCTTTTTTTTAACGAAAAAAAAAATTAGTCATGAATGAAAAGCACACACTGTAAATACTATTAATTTATGCACATGTTCCAGAACACGACCAACAATTTTAATTTATATTCCAGCTTTAGGCCATTGCACTTGTAACAAAGTACATAATCCAAGGGCGCATTATAAATATACGCACACAAAACAACCTATAAAAATATGTGTGTATTATCCTCCTATCATATATAATCCTACTTACCCCGCGCATAAATAAATAAAATTAAAGAGTTGCATTTCTAACGATTATGATTTGCACTTGTAAGGCTTGCACCTCATTACTCTTCTCTCTCCAAACGCAATTTTCGCACTCATTTCTATTCAAGTCATATGGGATCTGTGTGTGAGGACGGTGTTGATCAGCATCATCATCATCATGTTTCACTTCATTTACAAGAGTAAAAATGCAAATGAAATGCAAGAGTATTAAATATTCCACGATGGACGGAGGGAGAGTGAAGGAATAAACTAGTATACCTGCCTGGTTGTACATGCTTAAAATTGTCAGGTTTTTTTTTGCATTTTCTCATCATCATCATCATCAACAGCAGCACAGCAGCTTGTCGTATTTTATGCCGTTCGTAAATAATGTAGTGAAACAGCAGCAGGAGCAGCAGCAGTGAAGAAGCTACTAAAAAAAATACTCCTCCTGTTGAAGAAGCAGTTCCATTTTATATATATTCCATCTTTCTTCACCATACAACCTAATTCAACATTCAAGAAGAGCACCAAACACAGCAACAGGATCATCATGATGATCATCATCATCATCATCGTAAAAAAAACCCGAACCAAACCAAGTCAACCACGTGTGTATTTGCATTTTACAAGCATAATAATGTATACCAGAGGAAAAAAAACATTATAATTTCTTTGATGAATGGACGGATAATGAATTGCGTGGAGTTTTTTTTGAAGAGAGAGAGAGAGAGAGTAAGTAGTGTTGTTAATACAAATACAAAAAAATATATGTTTAGTACAATGAACGGAATGATTGCAATAACAAACATGAGTTAAAATGTAACAAACACACGGACACAAACACAAAATGTAACTTTTTTTGTACCTCTCTCTCATTAATGATTTTTTAATGTGTGAATGTCCATTTTCAAAACTGGACCACAAACAGCTCACTTTATTTTTTATTTTTTTATCCGTTTCAAAAACCATTATGGTTTGTCCAGTGTAGCTTTTAGTTGTTCTTTTTTTTATTAATGTGTAGCATTTGAAAATGCACATTGACGAACAGTTGGTGTACGAAAAAAAAACCCACAACCCTGTTGCCTACAGGCATATAAGATAAGTATATACAAAAATGCGTTTAGTTCTTATCATCATTGGTGTATACTAAAGAAACGAAATATTTATGTCTTTCCGCTTTTGTTTTTATATTTCTATTCATTTTTTCTCTCCCTGCTTATCTATCACCACCACATTAAAATAAAGCCCACCATACAAAAAAAAGGTGTCTATAAGTACTCATAAGTGAAATGGAAAAATTAGCATTTTCGGCAAAAAAAAATCTCCTTTCATTTTAACTGTTCCCCGCGTTCCTCCTACCACTTTTATGTAAACAGACGATAAAATAAATAGAATTGCCGGAAAATAAACTTTTTTTTATTGTTGCTTTTCCACAATTTTCATTTGTTTAATGGTCAACTCATTTATCATAATGTGTTTTAAAAGAACCATATATTTATTTCGAGTTTATGAAATGTACACCTTTTGGTTTTTTCATACAATTGAATTAAATGGGGTAAAAATGTGGAAAAAAATCCCCTCTAGAAAATGGATAAAATATGGTGCATTTGACAGAAAACAATTTCTTTTCATCATCATCGTCATCATTCCACTTCAAAGGGGCAGGTGACTTGAAGGAGAAAAAGATAACCACAACGTTTATATATACACTTAATTTTCATAACAAAAAACAAAACAAAGAAATAAAAGTGGTTCATCGGTGATCTCCAGCCACCACACTCAGAGAGAGAGCACGTCAGGAAACCCAACTCGTCATCATTGAACAGGTAGCCAAGTAGATATTTTTAAAACAGAAACCAAGTCTCAAGAGAGAGAAAAAAGTCTCCCCTTCTCTCTTGTTCCTTAAAAGAGTTGACCTCGACAAAAAGAATCATTTTGACTTTATATCTGTTCCTTCATCTCAGCAGATGCACTTTTCTATTCCCTCTCTACCCTTTTTACCTATCAACCCATACCCTCAAGTGGAACGCTGAGAATGGAAGAAACACCAAATCTTATCGCTGCATGTGCTGTTGTTGTTGTGCATCAAACAGTTATAAAATCGAATTATTATATATACATATTATGAGCCTCTCGTAGTAACAAAATACCTGTGCACTGCGCTGCTGCAGCACAGTTGTTTAAGTTGTTCATCATCATAATACCAGACCTATTACTTTTAACCAGTGCCAAAGGCTAATAATGCTGAAGCTCTCTCTCTCTCTCTCTCTCTGGTTAAAAGTCAAGAAAAAAAGATGCGCACACATTCAAAAGGAAGTAATATTTCAGTACGCACATAATACAATTTGAAATATGCACTTGACTCCTCTCGTCGTCATCATCATCATCTTTTTCTCAAGTCGTTTGCAGTAATACTATTATAATAATTTTTGTTATGCAGCAGCAGCAGGTTTGTATTTTTTTTCACGCTACTTTTTTCCCGTATATTGAATTGCACACACATTTTATAAAAATGATGAATTTTTTCTTAATTCCTGACCAAACAACCCAATAGACAAGAGACGATATGATGCGATAGTATTATTATTATTATAAAAGTTGACGTTTTTGAGTTGAGAAAGTATTACATATTGACATATAGGACACACATTTACATTTTTTTCGAAACTTTCTTGAAAACATTTTTGCTTGTTTGACTGACTTTTCTTCTTCAGCTGGTCAACTAAAGCAAAAGTATATACATACATTTCAGTTTTCTTTACTATTACAGTCAATGTAACAAGACAAGTTTTGTGTGTATGTCTCGTTCTTATGCATATATTTTTTTTTCAAAATCAACTCACTAACATGATGGTGTAGTCATAAGAAGAAACGTAAAATATTCTATAAACACTTGGATCTCTCTGACGATGATGATGATGATGGGCAAGATGCTGCTGCTTCTTCTTCAAAGATACTTCTTCTTTTTTCAATAATACCACGTAAAACTACCTAAATAAGCCTTATAAGAAAAATACTCTCCTTGTTGTTGTTATGTTATATGTTATGTGTGCACAAAGGAGAATGCACAAAACTTGTGTTGTTTGAGTGGTGGCACATCATCATCATCATCCTCATCATCATGTTGCTTTTCAGTCAGCAGCGTTATTATCATCATGTCTTTTTAACCAACATCAATAACAACAAGGAAAAACGAACACAACACTCGAGTAGTCGTCGACGAAGAGAAGATGTGAGCTGCTTCTCCAACCACCACCACCACCACCAGCCTAGCCACCACCACGTATTCTCATCTCATCTGTCTGTTCCTAAAAGGTGTACATACATCAGCTCATACGTGGTTCTATCCGTCGACAAAACGATTATATTGTTATTACACATGAGATATATACACGTATATATGTATGTATATATACGACCAAACAACACAGCTAGTCAACCTGAAATTCACCTTTTGCCTGGGTCTTCTACTTCTTTATAAAAAAATCATTTTCTTATAAGTTTTATATCGAGAGAGAGAGAGAGAAGAAAAAACTTTCTTATAAGAAGAAGAGGAAGGGAGTGCCATTATGGAATGTTGCATGGTGCACACACATCACATCTTCTCAGCACATATCGCATCATCATCGCATTGTGACCAGCTACATATATGTATGTACGCTATAAGGTTGATTCTTAACTAACTCAGCTGCTTCTTCTTCTTCTTCTTCTCATTCTTCTATACACAAAGATGCTGGTTAAGAAAGTCTAGCTCCTTCTTCTCACAAACAAAACAGCATCACAACATCAATACAAGAAGGAAGAAGAGAGCCAACAAAACTTTTGCTTTTTTACCTGGCCTGGTGGTGGTTTGGTGGTAGTGGTAGTAACGTAATAGCAATAAGTTTTATGAATGTTTTTCTTGTCATATATATTTATTATGCGGGAGTGCATCCATATAAAAACAGCCTTTTTATAATGGGCTTAAACAGCATTATAAAATTTATTAGTGGTTGGTGGTGGCGTACATAAATACGGGGATTTTTTTTCAAAACGATAATAAATATATTGGCATTGCAGTTTTTTCCCTTCTCTCTCTCTCTCTTAGAATCTTGATACTTAGAAGATAGAAATAAATACAAATATGCAGCTGAAGCAGCAGCAGCAGCAACAAACCCATGTTATTTATATTCGTGATAAAAACGGATGGATGGAATTATTGCAAAAAAAAAGGTTTTTAGCAAACATGGTTGCATTGCATATTTGCAATTGTCGATATCTCTTCGCATCATTGAACATGCTTTTTTTGGTGGACCACAGCAGGCAGATGTGTCTGTGTGTGTGTGTCTTTGAACCAAAATGGGGTTTCAAATTGTAGACAAAAAAAATCCCACAAGAGAAGTCAATAACTACTGCGAAGAGGTTTTTTTTCCGCTTTTACCGCGAGGGTCTCTCTTCTGTAATAAAAAACGTTTAAACACCTTTTTAATTCTTTTTTTACTACCCATTTCTCGATTTATATTAGCTGCGAATATATATTTTTTTCTTCTTCTTATCTTACTCTCAGGTTATATAGGTTTATCAATACTACGTACTTTTTTTTGACCGTCTAGTGGTAAAAATAATAATGCAGTGACCGCACTATGAAAAAAATATGTATAAAACATCCTTAATGGATATTATTTTTATTACGCGTAATTTTTGCCTAAGTTCATAACTACTGCTGACACACTAACTACCTATCTTGCTGAGTGTGTAAATGTGAAGACTTGTTTAGTGGTGGTGGTGGTGGTGCGTTTTTTCGTGTTGAGTAGATAGGCAGAAACAGCTAATTAACTCGGTTAGTTAATCACTCTCTGACGCTCTCTCTTTTTTTAAAAGATATTTTTTTCCCTAAGTATGCAACTTTTAAAAATGTATAATATGCGTTATCACATTGCCTCTGCTCACTTTGTAAATTTTTTTTCTGTGAATGAGCTTCATTATAATTAAAAAAACACAAGGACGAAAGATACACACACAAACATTATAGACAGAAGAGGAAGTTTTTTTTTGCTGTTGTGTACATACACATAAAAAAAAGTTGTGCTGGGGAAGTTTAAATCCTGCTTTGCAAAGTAGTGCTGCTAGCTCTGCTACTGCATTTAATATCAATATTGTTCTTCATCATCATCATCAACGACTGGGAGGACGACGCAAGCTTACTTATTTCTTATCTCATCAAAACACAGAGACGCGAGAGAGTGTTTGCTTAAGTAGGACTCTTTAGTATGCACATATTAATTTTGACTTGTGGCATCATCATCATCATCATGATTATCTGGTGTGGTGGTTGGTTGATGATGTTGGGTATGGTTTTGGTATTTAAATGACAAACAAGAGTCGAGTTGAATTAATCTAAAAGTGTGTGTGTGTGTGTGTGTGTGTGTCTGTGTTTGGGGATCGGATGGGAATTATTATGCTTTTTTTGCTCTGAGAAAGAAAATGAACGCGTGCTACTCTACACAGCAGACAAAAAAAGAACAGACTCAAAAGAAAAGATGACTATTTAAAAGCGTATTTAATTCAATAAATAAAAAAGAGGTTAGAGCAGCTCCCTTATACCAGTCAGAT
>JAHZNC010004965.1:0-13959 GCA_027744095.1 Zhuqinia jingwanae | reverse complement strand
TCGTAGTATTAAAACATTAAATTTTGCACTCTTGGAGTGTATTAAAGTAACCGTGCAAGTAAGTAGTAGTATGTAATATGCTCAGATAGATTTTGATATCTGCGTATTATCCTCATTTATCCTTGGAGCAGAAATAAGTGGAGGAAAACGGGTGGAGAAGAAGAGGATTAACTACATATCTTTTCTCTTTTGCTACACAAAACTTCTTACGATGATCACAAACTACAACATACATACATACATACTACTTTAATAAGATTGAATATTATTTTGTGTTAGTAGCTTTTTCCAAAAAAAAAAACTTGTCCAGAATGTAAAGCTAACATTTCCTATTTCTCTATGATAATTATTATTATCATTTTGCTTTCCTACTATACACGGATATCTAAAAGGTGTATATAGCTCAACAGCACATTATTATATTATTATTATTATACTTTTCTGATGATGGTAGTGCTACAAGCTATTATTTCACCAAACTTGAACGTAAGTGTAATCTCGAGCCATCTCCACCAATTACTCCTCGCTCAAATGTTATTCAGCTTGGCTAAGCTGAAAATTAATCTCTTATACGATAATAAAATTTACAACACAGCAGGAGGATATAGAAACGGCGAGTCCTCCAAAAAAAAATATGTTCGTTATATCATGTTCCAGCATAATAAAATATGGATAGGAGACTGGAATGCGAATCAAGTACCTAAATGTAATATGTGTGCACGCACTCCTATACGTTACGTGTAGCACCGGAATGGCTATCTAGGTTTGTGGCTATGCCCCTTCCATTTCCTCCACTTTTCGTGGACTTTCCCATTTTTCATAGAAAATTCAGTTCAAAATTAGCTTGTTAAATTTTGATATCATTCGTGCGTACTACGCGGCTGCTGTGTGTAGCAAGCAAGTATATATTTTTTGCTTATTTCAGGATATCCAGGACTTTACAATAAATGAAATGTCATCGTTTTTTTCCGCTTGCGTGCTTGTTTGTTCAAAAGTTTTTTTGATTTTATTCATTCGATATTTTCATATTATGCATTACTTTTCACAACCATAATATCACCGCATTCATATTACTGCATATACCTAATTAATTAGGGACGTGGATGGGCACAACCTTGTTCCACATTTCAGGTGAAAAAAATCGATTTGGTATCAAATGAATCATTTATATTTGAAAATGTGGATGTGCTCAGTTATTAAGGTAAGTTTAAAAATCCATTTGACTTATTTTTTTTTTGTAAATGCGTATCTGACAATATTAATTACCGATTTGTGTTGTTGTTGTTTGCGCTCTAAATAATTTACAAATTTATTAGAAATAAGTCACTGTGCTATTAAACGTGAAGACAGTGAAATAAAGTGTAATTTTTTATGTTGTATTTTTCTCTGAATATTATGCTACTTACAACATACATGCAAAATTGTCTTCTTTAAAAAAAAAGAGAATGTCACAAAGCATGTTCCATAATAAGTAATTAGGTTTTCATAATTAGCGTCTAGCCTCTAAATGCACATTACAGTATCCGTGCGTGGTGACATTTATTATGCTAGAGAACTAATAGGCTTAATTTACTATGGTCATTTATGCATATATATTTCTGGGGCTATTTATTATAACAAATTATAATATGAAACCTGTAATTAGCAAATTGGCGCTGAATGCATTTCCCCATCCTATAAAAAACAGGCTTGCTAGGAAAGGTTACCCTTTTTTACAACAACAACAACAACAAATTTGTTTACGTTTTTTTTTCACTCATCGTGCAAGCAAACAGTAAGTTTGCCTTTCACTTTTACCATATAAAGTAAAGAACAAAATAACAACCTAGTACAGCAGCTTTCAGATAACCCTTTAAAAGGGCCTTTGTGAGGATAACGCCCTAGTCATCAAAATATGCAGCTATAGATCTACCCAACGAACTAGGATAAATGTATGTATTTATGTATGCAATAAAATAACATAATATTATTATTATTATCCTTTTCTTACCTGCATCTGATATCCTTCGTCTCCAAAAACTGTCCAATAATTTTCCTCTGCCATTTTCTTTTTGAGTATCATTTTTCACGGTTACTGATATGTGAGTGTCAGAATTGTTACAAGAACTGTGTTTAATACCTTAACTTAGCTTATCTCTTGTTGTAGAATATATATATATTTTTTAATAGACTAGTAGAGCTTCATAGTTTTTTATGCATCCTGTCATAATATGTATTATTTTTGCTGTGTATGTGTGCAATTTTGTATCGTGAAAAAAGGGAAAATTGTTTATTTTTATTACGTATATTTCACTATTTAATAAACACCTTAAATTACTTTCATTTGTAAACTATTTGTATTCATCATCTGTGTATTTTTTTATGCTCTCGTTGGTCTTCTTTTCAACTTGTCTTGGGATTGCTGATCATGTTTATGTATAAAGTGTAGAGAGATAAACACAATTGAAGTAGTTCATTTCACATCATATACTCCTATCCAATTTATTTTGCTCCTTTTCAACTATTTTCAAAAGGGGGCTAAAAAAATGAATGGGATATTTCTCTATTATTTTTTTTATTCTCGCTTTTCTGATGCCGACTGTTGGCGACACAAGTTTGACATTATCGTAAAAAGAGTTGTGTACCTATCCGACTTTGTCTATGCCTCGCTGTACAATCTTCCTTTATGTCAACAAAGCAACAACACAGCATTAGAGAGCAGAACAATACACTTGAAAAAGCAGTCAAAACGTCAACGTGTCTTCATTTAGCTTGACTTTTTTTTAATGTCATCGGTTAATTGGGAGGAGAAGGATTTAATTGAAGCTTCTCTATGTTACGTTAGCCTTTCTTGTTAATACCATCCAACAAAAGCCCATTTTCCCTTTGCAGGACAATGAATGATGTTGACTTGCTTCAATTGTACTAGTGCTTTGCTGGTTACTTTTCTCTCTCTTGTAACTCTGTTGGTTCTGCTGCTGCTGCTGGCTAGTTAAGTAGTATGTTGTATGGAATGGAGGTTCAATTTTTTTTCTGCTAATTAGTTTGTTATCTCTAGCTGTCACCGTCAATCCAAATAGTGAACTCCACCACCACTACAATGCTTTTGCTCTATACAATGCACGCACTGAGAGATCCACAGGGACCCTGATGAGATGTGGCAGCTTTTTTCACTTCTTCTTCTTCTCAAACAACAACAATAACAGAAGATTTTGTTGCTGCCAGTAGTACTACTGGTTCGTACATGTTTGGTGAATGAGTAGTAGATTCTTCCATTCCACTGGTTCCGTCATTCTCATCTCGTTTAGCCTGCTTCTTTTTTTTTTCGTCCTTCCCGTTTTTGTTTAATGATAGATGAGATGTAGAGGATACGGTTTCAACAAAGCTGTCACTCCATTGTCACACAATTGTCACTGGTTTAGTTATTTAAAAAAAACCTTATCTAATAATCTATATAAACTCTTTTGCTGTTGCTTTTTAACTTATTATACTTCTACTGTGTATAGGTATATGTATTTCTATCAAATTCTTTTCCGTACACTTCTTTGTTATGTAAAATGTTGTTTATGATTGTGTGGTGGTGTATGTCATTTGATTGTTAATTTTTTTTCTCGAAAAAGGGGATATATGTAAATGTGATTGGTTTTGGTATATATTTCAAATGTGACATTGCGCAATTCACTGTTACACTGTCAAACTATGGATACAATCAAGCAGTTCGATGTTGAAAGTTCGATGATGGTTTTGATGTCAATTCCGGGTCCTGCAAAAATAAAATACAAAAAAAATTAGTTGCGTGCATTTTTTTTTCGTTGTCTGGTTGTGGTCATGAGAAAATATGAAAAATCAATTAAGTGGAGGGAATGAAAATTGAAAACGATAGCCGAAAGGTACATATATTTCACCAAGGTATGAATTTCTGTATCGCCGTACAAGAACGAAACGAAGACAGGAAATTGACAAGCTGATTAAATTAAATGCTACAAGCGTAATTAAAAAATGAAAAATTAAATACAGGAATATTGCCTGAGGGTTTTTTTTACATGCAAAGCCATTAAACCTGAAAAGGTATAATTATGACTTTGTCGTCGACATTTCTAATTAACATAATCATAGGGATTGCATAAAAGTGTATTATATATCATTAAGCCCATTTATTCAGTTGGTCTATTATGTCGTTGTACTTAGTGTATAGTTTTGCATGGAACTGCATTAATTACAATAGCCCTCTCTGGGAACATTTCACACAAATCAACTTGACGTCTTATTTGATGCGACTCTACTCAAGCTTACGCACTCTCTCAGCGCATCTTCTTGCATATCTCTACTTTTTACCACTTTGCTCTCCCTTTTATAATTTGCTTTTACTTTATACATATATACCGACATGTGTTCTCATGTCAAAGGCATTTTCATCTACTCGTACAACAACACAAAATTTCGAATTTCATCTTAAGATTCGCTTCTACTGCCTCTGCTGTGCATAATATACAGTTATAAAGTGCAGAGTTCAGCAGCAATTTAAAGAAGTAACGGCTCCGCATCTACTACTGGTACTACTACTACTCCACTGGAAGGCGGCATTATACTGCTACTACTGCTGTTGCGTATGTGTGTGTAGTATGGTTTTTAAGGAAATTACCAGGGATTTATTCCCTCTCTACGGTATTTTACTTGTGATGTTTCCTTCAGTTATCTTGACAGTGGTCCCTTTGGGTGCAGTACTAACGTACGACGACGACACAGAGTCACATAGTACAATCCAACATAGCACGGCGTGGTTCCTCCTCGCCTGGCAGGAGGCATAAAAGAATGGCGAAGAGCGAGAGACAGAGTTGTGAAGAGGCGTAAGCCCGCGCTCTCTCTCTCTCTCTCTTTCCTTTTTAAAAGACTTTTTAAACAAGTTTCTTCCTGGAAAATGTCACATTCACATTACTTTGCTAACTTTATACATTACATATATACCTATGTAGGTATATACACGCAGTGTCCCTCATCTCATAATACAACACCAGCAGCAAGCAAGCACGAGACTTGCTCTCTCTCTCTCTCTCTCTCTCTCTCTCTCTCTGAGAGAGAGTTGGCTGAGAAAAAGAAGATGCCTCCTTCCAGCCACACACACAACCGTCACTATACTACTCCAACTAGCACCACTGTCTAGTGATATCGTGGTAACAATGTAAGCTGAACTTGACAAGAGAGTTTATTCGTTACACTACTGCAATTTATACCAATGCATCCTCGTGACACTAATGACTTCCAAAGACGCACAGCGAGAAATATACCGAAACAACAATCTTTCTTGTGAATTGTGAATCATCATCATCAGCAGCAGCCAGTATAGTCTAGGACATACACAGTAAAGCAAACTATGTGCACTCATATTGTCGTCATCGTCCTGAAATTTAGTTTTGGATTTTGAGAATGAGCACCAAATTATTATTATACACTGCGAGAGGTTCTCCCATTCTCTCTCCAAGAGACATGGGAGGGAGACAACCAAACGACCCATTCTATTTATTTTACTGAAATGAAACGACAATTATTATGTCGTCTTCCTCCTCTTTTATTGTTACATGAAGATGTGTGGTGTGCCTTTGGTGCATCATATAATGCAAAGTAAAATACTCTTTAAAATGTAAAACTACAGTTTAGAGCATACTTTTACGGGCCTTCAGAGAGGTCAATTAAAGCCCAAATATAAACTAAGAAGAAGTACTAGTAGCGGCACTAATAACACCGCATCAACTTTATAGTAAAGTTCATCAACTGTATTATGGGTAATGCGGGGGAGGCTTTTGAGGAGTTCTGCTCTCTCTCTCTCTACACATGTAACGCTTGATTACATTGTTTGTTGGTGAAGAATGGTGATCTTTTGACGTGTTTTATACTCTTAATTACGACAGCAGCCAACACAAAAGTAATTTTTTAAAGGGTTTTAATAAGGAAGCAGCTGGGGAAATAAATTGTCACATGCACTTGTATGGACAATGTCAAGTCAAAGTGGATGATATGCATATGAATCGTCACTGTCATTCGAATCCAGCTGAGCCTCAATCCACTTGACATCATATCCCGGGAAAAAAAAATTCTGAATGAATTACCAACATATATATATACCCAACAATAGCATAATTTAATACATTATTATGCAAAGCAATCATTTCGTCATCATTCTCCGCCAACCAGACATGACATGTAATATTCAACAACAATAATAATTCATTGTTACTACCATGTTTAAAGATATTCAAATGCGTTTTATTACTACTACTCTGTACCAGAGATCATTATCGAAAAAATTCCAAAACTGTATTATTATTATCATTATGGCTCGTCGCTCAGTTATGTTTAATGACATCGTCTACAGATTTCTCCTCTGCTGCCATTTTTTCGGTCGTTGTTCCCTCTCTGCTTATGTGATTATGCGACATATCGGCATCATCTACATATACAAATGTGCAGCTTGAACGAAACAAAAAAAAAACTGAAGCTGAGAGGATACTAAATACTTTACATACTACACTCAAAACAGTAGTTTCTTTATAAAAACTTTTCCTTCTTGCTAATAATACGCAATGTGAATGTGAAAGAAGTTTGTGTGTGGCTCTCAAGCTCTAAAAGAGAGAGAGAGAGAGAGAGAGAAGGGATATTATGCTATGCATAATAAATTATTCCCTTGTTCACCGTTTGTTCTGTTCTGCCTCTTGAACTGTGCTATATAGGTACTTATATACATTTGTACTACAATAACAAGAAAAATAAGAAGAAGAAGCAACGACAATAACAAGACTTTTAAGAAGATGAGAAAGAGTGCACAAGGAGGAAACTATATGAGAGCCGCGAATATAACATGTACGTAGGTATATTCTTACTTTTCGCTAGTAGTATAGCTTTGAAACTTTAAATGACTTCATTTTTGTTCTTTTTTTTCTTGTTGTTGCAAATAAGATTATAAGATTACTTTTTTGTGCTTTTTTTTAGTGAACCACTTGCTCTTGTGATGTGTTATTGTTTTGTTCTCCTGTTTTGTTTTCTACGATATATGTACATTTTTTTCTTGTTTTGGTTTTTTTTTCTCAGACGATGAAATGCATTCTTCTCGCATAAAAACTCACTCAGATATATGAGTATACAGACAGTCATGCTATATTGGCTTGTTGCAAGAAAAAACAGAAAAATGTTGCTTTGCTGGGCAATAAAACCGGAGCAACACGGCATTACTCACTTATATACCAGACAGACTACTACTACTTGGCTGCACTGCATTGCTTACTTTACAATTGATGCCTTAAAATAAGATTGTCTTGTAAAATGGATTTTTTTTATATACACACAGCTCACATTTTTTTTACAATCTACACTCCCTCGCAACTCAAACGTCAAGAAGAAGTCAAGTCTTGAGAAGAGTAATGCAATGCAAGTAGCATTTTTTCAGTTATAGAGCTTGTTTCATTGATTTAATGGTCGTTTTTCGTGCTACTGCAGTGGTTCTGCGGATTGCATACGATATAATATATATATAGGTTTTTTTCTTCTTCTTGCTTCTCTTGCCAAATAAATACTTGCTTAATATGTAGCAAAGGAGAAGAGAAAAAAAAGATATGTCATAAAAGCTATATTAGGTACGTAATATATGTGGGGTGTGGGGGCATATAACAATATTATTTTGATATACGCTGATGCTACACCACAGTCGTATTTTATGTTGTGTTTGTTTACAAACAAGTACGCTAGCAATGTATTATTAGCAACATTTCTTCTTATTTTTCAGCCATAAAATGCTACTCAACTCGTTCTCTTGCAGACATATAGACTACTTAGGTGTGTGTGTAAAATACACACGTATACATACTTACATACATAGAAGGAACACCACCTCCCCCATTTTCAGTACCACCAGAAGAAAAAAAACGGGAAAAAAAGGAGAAGCAGAGAGAGAGAGAGGTAGGTACACTGAAAAAGCAATAAAGTAATTTTCCTAATGTTCCTGTTGCCAACTTGGTAAAAACTACAATCTTATGATATGACGATGATGATATGATTTGAGAAAAAATGGCTGGGATCTTAAAATATGATATCGAGATCAAGAAAATAGAAGGGGAAACATAAATCATCATTGTAGTTTTCTGTGTGTTCCATATTTTACCCAAGCCATTAGAGCAGAAATTTTAGGCAACAAAGAAAACCACGAAAGTACCATTTTGCAGTTTCGTTTTGCGATTGCAAAGGAAGAAGTAAAAAAAAATCCGTCAACCTGCTCGTTTTTTCCATTGCTTCTGGGTGGACTGGTATTATATATTTTTTGCCGCAAGTATAAGTAAAGCAGTAAAAGTAATAAAAGGTTTAATGATTATTATGAAATCCGCAAAATGATATCACGATATACACAACAAAACCATATTTGGTTGGTTTATTGGTTGGTATGTGTATTTTATATGTTGTATGTTATGTAAGCAGTAACCAGTGTCATCGTACTTTTTGTCCAAAAGATTATTATTCTGGACTGGAGTAGAGCAGCAGCAGCAGCAGGAGAAACAAAAATACATGGCAAGCAAATAACTGCCTTGTTATTGACGATTTATTTCATCGTCCTAATCAAGTACATTTCATAATATACCAAAATAGCTTGTAGCGAAGAGAGAGGAATGAGAGCGGAAACGGGCAATGTGAACAGCGAATAAAAGTGGTAATCAGAGAAAATTGCTCGTCTATTTAAAAAAAAACAGATGGGAAAAGGTATGTACCTACTAATTCAAATAACAAGTTGTGTGTGTGTATTGTGTACATACCAAAAATAAATAAAAGTGTGGTTTAATAACTAATTTTATTGCGGTGATGTAAAAAACTTTTTAAGTTGACTATTATATTTCATGACCCGTTTCGATAAAAATTTACTGGAATGCTTTTGTTCCGTCCCGGAATACGGAAAGATATAAGGACAAGAGTGCCATCGGGAAACAGATTGTGATGTATACTTTTTTTGTGACAATGTTTTGATGATGGTCTCGACATAATGTATATTCTAATTCAGGGAATTTACGGATCATTTGTGTGGTAGTAGGGAAAGGCCAATATAAAAAGAGAGGCGAGGAATGAGAAAATGAGAAATGCTGTGTAGTCGCACATTGTACAAAACCACTGTGTGGTGGTGGTGTGCCCTTCACAGTACATACCCCAATTAATTGCCCTTTTACAACAGGTACTTTTAGTAGTAGTAATAGTAGCAGCAGCAGCAGCACTTGAGTAGATGCAATGAAGAAAAAAATGATTCTACAACACAAAATGAAAAGAGTAAAAAAAAGGTCTTCTCATTCTCATCCCACCACCACTACACCGTATCAAACCAAAGAGAATCCTCCTCGCTACTACCACCACCAACGCAAATTGCATTCCTTTCCTAATGCATTTACACACTCTATATATTGCCGTGTTGCATTTTGTTGGGAACGAAAAGGTGAATCATATAAAAAGGTAATTTCCTAGAAATGTGTGAGACACATCTCACCACTTTATCATTTGTTGTGTTCACATTTGCATATTCTATTGGCAGGTTTATTTTATCACGCCATACAATCACCATAAGTAAAAGGCAAATGCATCCAACCTGAATGCTTCTCTCGTCTTTCTCTCTTGCATCCAAAAAAACAAAACACTTTTTACTCGACTCATCATTCTCAAAACATTAATATGGCAGCCGTCAATTATTATGAGTATTCCTTCATCTAAACATAAAATTCCAACAGATGTAAATAAACGCATTTGCATATTATGCAACTTGGATGCGCAAGGTACTCTCTTCTCTCCGGACTGGCCAAGTATGGCCAATATAGAAACTTGATCTATCATCATCATCATCAAATCATCAGTTGGCGAGAGAGAGAGGGGGGGGATGTTTGTGTATGTGGATGAGTTGAGTGAGTACCACCCAATCAATTTGCCATCATTAGATCAAATCATTACTTATCACCACACAATCAAAAATTGTTAAAATATGCCGGGTTTTGACTTTACTCTTCACTCAACTCCTCTTCTCACAGTCAATCCTACCATCACCGTTTAAAGTCATTACGATTACAATCTGAAACTTTACATTTGCATCAACAAAAATGAAAGTATAATACACACATACAAATATTCCGCTTGTAGCACCAGACATTATTAGCCTCCACAAATGTATATAATTTTTTCCTCATTTTTATGCAATTTACGTGTGGTTTACATAGTGTAATTGCATTGGCTTTTATGTACTTTAAAACCACTCTGTAAAAATAGTAATAATAACAAAAACAAAACCAAACGCATGTAACGCAAAAGTCCGTAAATAAATAAAAATGTTGCTGACTTGACAAAACAACTACCCTGACTGCACAATGTTTACTAATCATTCCTGCGGTACAAGTAGAAAAAAAATGTTTTAAAAAGTGTTTAATGTTTTCGTGCTCAACTAAACCAAGTTGCTCATGTTAGCATGCAATACATCACGTTGCCATATATGTCAAGTAAATGAATAAATGCATGAAGAATATATTGAGTTAAAGTTTGCATATTATGTTGTTGTATGTGTACTTTTTTCAGTTTGTGTGGCTCTCTGGCTGAATATTAGTGAGTCAGTAAAACTTGACACTGGACTGGTCAAACTGCATCAAAATGTGTTAAATAATAATAATATCATCATTTTACATCTTGGGCTTTTTGTGTTCACGGCAAAATATATACATTTTTTTCTAATGTAATACATTACGTAGTCGCAATTACCATCTTAATGGCCTGCAGAGGATGCAGCAGACAGCAGCAGGCAAAGAATGTCAAGACAAAAATCTTCATTTTTGCTTTCACTGTAAAAAGACATGAGTAGACCAGCAATAATAATAATAATAATAAGGCTTATTCCATGTAGGTAAAATAATAATAAGGTAAACATCAACAAAAGACAAGACACGCACACACACACGCGCTTATAATTTTGCAAATCAAGGACTGTCAAGGATGCTATATGTTATTTAAGATCAAGCTGTTATCCAAATTATACAGTCACTCAACTCTGTTCGCACACAAGAAAGGAAACAGAGAGTGAAAAAGTGCGTTTTCCTTGCTTCTCTCTAATGAACCTCTTCAATCTCCTGCCATGAGCTTTCAATGGGAAATAAATATGTCAGGTAACAAAACTACATTATGTATTTTTTTCTGGGCGCTATGCCTATGTACATTATACCTACACAACATATATACCATTCAACTCAACATTCTAGATTTTTTTTTGAAAATTCTCGTGTGTTGGCTGTGTGAGGTTTTGACTTTGAATCTATTTGCTTTTGGGAAGATAACAATAATAATGACAAGACAAGAGCAAAAACAAATTGAGAGCAAGAGAGCAGATCAGCCAATAGCAAATTTAACAAGCTTGTTATAGACATAAAAAAAACGTAGCTCTTCTATTCAACTCATTGTCTTGTTTTGAAAAGATGCATTATTACTGCCTTTTAAGCTTTTGCAATTCCTTTTCCACCACTTGTCATGCTCATGCACACTGCTATACAAGAAGACGAAGAAGACAAAAGGTGGAAGAAAAATTATACGTCTGTCTTCAAAAATGGATTGCTCAGATACTTATACGTATCTTGTCTGGAAAGACATTTTGGATGGTTTCCAAAATGCCACCGTGATGGATAGAGTGTGCGTAGTATAATCATCCTCATGTCTATCTATACTTTTTAAAAGCAAAACTCTAAGCTCGAATCGATCGACATTATGTACAAAAAATAGAGCCACCTTTCGTTGAAACACAATTTGTCTGACAATTTAAGATCAATTTTTTATTTGATTTTTTCCCTACCAGCTTTCAAAGCAATCCTGTAAGATTTTAGAAAAAAGGATTAGAGAAAAGGAATGAAATTTATAGAAAATCATCCACATTTTTCTTTACTTTATTAAGTTTATTTTTTTTGCTGATGTAAATAATCAGCATTCCTTGTTCCAGCCAATTTGCACTCAATTTTTTTTACTACTTCTTTATTTATGCATATTTTTCTGCATACCCAAATAAGTAGCTGAAAGTAAAATTGGCAGGCATACATATATGCTTACATGAAAATTACACGTGTTAAATATGAGATTCCGGCGAATAAATAATGTTACATGTTAAGTAAACTGTCAGAAATGGGACAAGAAAAATATATTCACCCGCACATATCGCCATCCCTGCGCCGTGTTTACACACAGAATTAATGACGACAGGAAGCTCTGACCATTATTTCTTTTGATTTCATTTTGTGCTACTTTTTTCCGCTGATGAATAGCTTTTTTTTCTATCGCCATCACCGTCACCATATTGCTATCTAGCAAAACTGTGTAGTACAGTGCATATCGTCACCATCATCACCTCATTCAGCAGATTTTACCATTCATTTTCATTTTCTTTGAACTCTTTCCTTTTGAATAAGAGAAAATTAGATCGGATGAATGAATTGGAAAAGAGAATATAGACTAGCAGCAGCAGCAGTTTTTTTTCCAGTCCATACAAAAAAAATTGTGTTACAAAAGAGGAATACTAAATGAAAGAACTTGCAATGCTCGGTCAAAACACGTAACAAGCTGTGTCCGCTATCTCTAGGTATCTATACATAAAGAATAGAGCTAAAATATCACATTTTGTGATGGTATTTCGGATAACACACATGTCATTTCAATAGTGTCCATCACCTGCCACGCCTTAATTACCTGCTGGCTCTTTCAACTCAACAGAAAATTCTCAAGTCAACTTACCATCATCACCACCACCAGCATCATTATCATCCTACCTAGTAGAATACTATACCTACATATTTGCTTACTTATAACATAACTACATTTTTTTCTCTGCACTTTCATATTCCCTGAATAAATTTATTTTATGTGAGTCTTCTTCTTCTTCTTCTTCCCATATAGGCTTCACACTACTATACTTCGGACATGCATACCTACATTGTTATACTTCAACAAAATGATTGTATATGTCATTTCAATAGTGTCCATCACCTGCCACGCCTTAATTACCTGCTGGCTCTTTCAACTCAACAGAAAACTCTCAAGTCAACTTACCATCATCACCACCACCAGCATCATTATCATCCTACCTAGTAGAATATACCTACATATTTGCTTACTTATAACTACATTTTTTCTCTCTGCACTTTCATATTCCCTGAATAAATTTGTTTTATGTGAGTCTTCTTCTTCTTCTTCTTCTTCCCATATAGGCTTCACACTACTATACTTCGGACATGCATACCTACATTGTTATACTTCAACAAAATGATTGTAATAAAAGTAATGGGATGATGATGATATATTTCTCCTCAACTGCTGTAATGGGTTAAAAAAATACGATGATGATGATAATTTTGATGGCGATGAAAGTAACTGCTTGACATGTTTTCTGTGGCACTATATATGTTCTAAAATGTTTGAGTGGCTCATTTGTGTGCATGTTTTTACGCACACTAATATGTTGACTTTGGCCACGTCAAATTTCATCCAAAGAGGCGCACACACAAATAAAATTTGTTCAATATATGTACAGCCATTATAAAATAAAACAAGCCGTATATATCTCCATTACGGCTCACTGAAACATATACTTTAGTGAGGAAGCCTGCTAAAAAGTTTTGGCTTTATGATGGTGATATGATGTTTTTTTTGTCGATATGAGACTTCAAAATGACATTGACAGTGAGCCAAAAAGTCAAAAGCTTCATTAAAAGTAATAATATAAAAACATGTATGTAGATATACACAACATCAAACCTCCTTGTGCACATTTATGAAAATAATGAATGAACTCTGCTTTTCCCAATATAAATCATCATTATGTTGATGGCAGTTTGCAACCAAGTCTTTCAACAGCAACAACCACATGTCGTCGTGCCCTCCTCCTCCTCCTACGACATGTTCATAAAAATAATAATAATAATACCGAGTACAGAGTATTTTTATGATTAA
>JAHZNC010004964.1:0-20101 GCA_027744095.1 Zhuqinia jingwanae | reverse complement strand
TTTCAGATTTATTCATTTTATTCTCTGATCCCTTTTCCAGACTTTTATTAGACTGCTTGCTTCTGAATAGATGAGACCCAGATCAAGCAACACAGTTTTAGTTTGCTTCTTGCTCCCTCTTCCATTCCAACAACCAAAAAAAAACTTTCAAAAAGTAGTAAAAAATAATTACTTTTGTGTTTGTTCATTGGTGTGATGTATTGTGAAAGAAATATGGAGAGAGAGAGAGAGGGGGATGCATGCAGTAAGTTAATTAGTTTGACATGATGAGACTTGTGCCGTGATGACATGACATGTGTCTTAATCTATCGGCATGTTATACAATATGACTCCCTGTTTGATTTTCCACAGAATATCCAGTGAGATTTGTGACTATAGTACATAGTTGTCGCCAGCTTTTGGAACACATGTATATTATGTTGCTGCTGCTGGTTGCAATAATTGAAACTTATGTGATTCAAATAAAATCTACAAATATGAGTTTAGTTTACCCGAATATGCGACGCCAGACGGGGGTAATGTAATGTACGTGTAATGTACATATATACTAGTAGAATTATAACTTTCGTCGTCAACATGAAAGTGTGTGCATGTAAGTAGTAAATGGCTTTGTGCTGGTGAAATTGAGTTGGCTTGACTGGAGAAGAGCCATCCAATTTTTTTTCCCAATCCCCATATCTCAACCAAAGTGAAAGAGAAATAATTATTGTGAAGTAATGGGAAAAATATAATATATTTTTATGTTGTAAAATAGGTATTCACATCAATGCATATGATCATTCAAACTCAATACTGCCTAGGTATTATACTTATCTACTAATAGAAATAATGGCACACGTGTGCGATATGGTTTTTGCTCCTTTTCTTTTCAGCCAAGAACAATAAAAGGTTTTGTTCACATTCTCTCCTCAAAAATGTATATATCTGATAAAGAGACTCTTTTCTGTGGTAATGATCACTGTGTAGTAAAGTCATTATGCATTTTATACCATCACCGCCACCACCATTTATCCCATCCATATGCCTTTTTATTTGCCATTTTGCCATACATGCAGGCATATATATATATATATATATGTGTAATTGTGATGGAGATGTGATGAGCTTTTATATTCATTCTTCTTCTTCCTCGCCTTCTTACATTTTCTTGCCACTACACACTCAACTCAGGAATTTTAAAGTTATCCAGGCAGAAGAATAGAAGGGGAGTATAAAAGACATTCCATTCCCTGCTGATGTGATGGTTATTACTACATACACGACACAGTAAAATGTAGAGAAAAGGAAAAAGAGAGATTGATAAAAAACGAACTGTCGGAAAGTTTTGGCACAAGAAAGCGCTTTCCTGTGCAAAATTATCGGTGTTCTTCTAATACCATCATTCATGATGGGATGTGGCATATAAAAAAAAGAAAAGTGAACCCAACTCGGCTCAACGTTAAATAAATGACGACAAGAACGGTACTGATGATGGTAATGATGACGCAATCGTTAGGGAGTTTTTGAAGAGGAGGAGGAGGGCGCAAGCAAAGGGGAAGAAAATATGCAAACGCGTCTGTTGCTGCCTTTTGCTGACAGTCTTCACAGTTTTGGTTTTGTTTCCCATTTATGTATAAGTTTATATGTATTAAAAAATGATTATGGTTTATAATAATAACTGATGTTATATAAATACATATATGGCTGCATCATTAATAATGATTCATCATATATTATATCAGTGGAAAAAATTAACTAAAACTTTCAACTAATTCCAGAGAACAATAGAGCCAATGAGTCAGGAGCTCACAAAGAAAAGCCAAAAGTTACCCAAAAATAAAATGGATACGACTAGGCTTTTGTGACTTTGGTTTAAATGCACATGAATGCCTTAGACACGAAATCATGGAACATTTGAACTTTGAAAATTGCATGTTAAAAAATCTATTCGAAAGGTATATGCATGCACACAATGTGTTTCACTCAAGCTTGCTATAATAACATATTTTAAACGACATAATATTTGAAAGCATATCATATTTCACATTAGCGGCATTTTTATCAAAAATCTCCTGCAAAAATCACCATTAAAAATTCATCATGATTTTTTTTTGATTCAGTTGAAATCGATTTCATGTTTAAAAATCTTACTTTATTTGGATACTTTACTGATGCAGTGAGCCAAATAAATTCAATGAGAGTTTGTTGATGACAAGTTGGGGGAAAAAGTAGAGAAACCGGAAAAAAGCTTACCTTAGACATATTGGAATCCCTGAGTTAGTTAACGGTGGCACAAAAATGAAATAGGTGTATGGTCTTCTCTCAAACCGCAAACAAGCAGCTGCAGTTGATGATAATTTAATTTGACAGGATCACGGCAACGGAAGGACGACGCACACAACACCGAGCTTCTAGGTTCCTTTTTTGGAGAAAACAAACTGTACAAAGGGACACAAATGAGAGATCAAACTTTGTTAGATAGCAGCACATCACAGAATATTATATGCTAACTATTTAAATGTCGTTGCTATAAAGTAATTGAATTTTCCTCTATTTCATCATCAAACACACTTTGTAACAAATAGCTAGAAATATAAACCCTATATGTAGTCATCATCTATCGAACGTCATAAAAATTAAATTTTTTCTTTATCTAGGTATTTATTTTAGCTTTTGATTTGATTACTCCGTCAGGCACCACATGAAAAACTTATTTCCTTTCATTTCGCTAACTACACATTGACAACAAATATTTTGCTTCAAAGTTGTTGAATGATTCATCATTGTCGGTCACAACAAGAATGACAAATTTATTCTTCCTTCGAAAATATAACAAATAAAAATATTCTGTAATTTTCCTCAAACTGTTGTTGTGTGTCATCCTTTTTACAACAACGTAGTACCACCACTGCAACTACCAGTTACCAGTTGCAGTGTTGCTGGAGTCATTAGACTGCAATCATTATTCTGTATTATTATAATGAATTTAATTGGAGCAAACGAAGCAAAGTTCCTTGACTGGAGCAGCATAATATGTAGCTTTCAAACTTTTGTGTTTATAAACGCGTGAAAAAAGGAGGAAGCTGCTTCCTTATGCTCGTGGTATATTTTTTTTTGCTGTTGATTTTGAAACTTTAGAATAACAAACTTTGTGATTTGAAGTTTCACTTGCTGATATAAAGATTATGAGATTGAATGCAGATTTTAAGGAAGATATTTGTTTTTAAATTAAAACTGAAAAAAATATATGCATAATTGGTAGAGAGGTATATTGAACTTACTTTGATGAAGAGTTGCTTATCCAACAAGAACAAGTCAGAGAATGACGATTGGCTGTGATTTGGTTTGATTACAGATGATTGATAGCAGGCACTACTTTCGCTTCTCTCTTCTTCTCTGGTTGATTTGATTGACAAATTATTTAATAATAATTATGTATTATTAAAATTCCTCTTTCTCTCACCACGACGAAGATGATGATGATCAGTTGTAATAATAGTAATAGTAGCTTATTATGTTATGTTGTTTATGAACACTGCAAAACACATAAAAAGAAAACAATTCATTAAATTCATTGCCTTGTGTGTGTATTACACATGAGTGTAATATTTATTTCTTAATTAAGTGCATTTTTTTATATGATAGCAATATAATTTTACACCTGACTACACCAATGCAATATGTAATAAACTTTATTTTTTTATTTTATTGACTTATGCATTTACTATAAACCACCACCTCATGACCCACAAATCCCAAATAACATCCNACACATGAGTGTAATATTTATTTCTTAATTAAGTGCATTTTTTTATATGATAGCAATATAATTTTACACCTGACTACACCAATGCAATATGTAATAAACTTTATTTTTTTATTTTATTGACTTATGCATTTACTATAAACCACCACCTCATGACCTACAAATCCCAAATAACATCCTTCTCTCCGTTCCAAACAACCAACCAAGTTTTTGCTTGTTACTCACTTTAAAAAAAAGTTGCCGACATTTATTTAAACTATGAATGGCAATAATAATGGAATGTCAAACATAAGCCATCGAATATATAACCATCATGGTAATCTTCTGCAATTTATCCAGACACCAGAGAGCAGGTGATTATCTGCATTTTTTCCAGACACCAAACCATCAATCAATCATGTTGGTCGCGTACATCATCGGAGACTTGATAATAATAATATAATAATGCATAGGAATCTTGTTCAGGTGTACACGCATTTATTATGAGTTATCGCATCACATCACACATAATTACCATTATCACCTTATCTTCCGCAAATACATACATATTATTATGCTGCGTCTCTCTTTCTGTGTGTGTGTGCGCGCGCGACCGAGAGTAAAATCCGTTTAATGAGTTTTAAAGAGGAGATAAGGTGGCCCAGCAATAACTATTTATTGATGTAAGCGTATTGTAAAAAAACTGTATGTCAGGTTTTAAAGAGATATAAAAAATTATCATAGTTTGATGATGATGGTTTAATACGTAAAATGTCTTGTAAAGCACGCACCCAGTGCATGATCCCTGGTGTGAGATGATAAATAATTTGCATGATGAAATGAAATTTGTAATTGGCAACCTTCTGTATGCATGTATATTCGGCGTAATTGTAATAATCATAGTTATGCCAACAAGGTATATTTTTCCCATTTCCCATGAAGTCCATAAAACATGCTTAGGTTTATATGTTCCATGTGTGTGTACTCGAATCTCACATTATATTTTTACGTGTGCGAGGCAAGGACGAAAGTGAAAGGGAAACTTTGAACAAAAGGGTTCGTGGTGGATGAGAAAAAGGCTGCTTTTATACTCTGGAGGACTTTTTTTAGTCCCACAAATGACATTTGCTTCGCATACTTTACGATCCTACCATCAATATAATCTCCACATTACACCATCACGATTACCCTTACATGTGTAGTGTGTATATGCAATGCATAATAACAACGATTAAGATGAAACGAGTCATTCATTTTGGCACACAGGAAAACCAGCAAAAGAAAATACAAGTTGTGAGTTGGGATGATGGCATTCGAGAGAAAAAAAAGATGGGAAAGAAGGATGAGTGGATATTACATGAAAGGAGAGAATATATACATAAGACGATAGTTTCAAGAAGGGAAAACTAAGTAGGTCAGTTGGATTACTTGTGATATCATCACATGCCTGCCTTTTATTATTCATACTCCTCTGCCCAGCACACAGGCTGCTGCTCCTACAACTATTACTGCTGTTCAACTTGTATATTTATTCATATGTTATAGGATGATCATAATAATAGTGATAATAGGGAATATGAGAAATATTGTTAATGTGAATGTCTTCATTTCATATGACTATAAAATAAAGAAATGAGACTGGTTGTATTATAAGTAGCAAATATGCATAATAATATTATGTAATACGTCACTATAAAATCCAATCCACTCAGCTCAACGCTCACCGTGTGTCTCTATTCACTTCTACTTTGTGAGCAGACATGCCAAAAAAAAAAGGAAACGCATATGCCTGTGTTCTACCAAAGAGACTCTGTTATTTGCTGGGGATGAATTGAGAAGCCAGCGACCACGACTAATAAGCCAACCTAGTTCCAAAATAAAGTAGGTATGTATGTATATTTTCACAAGTGTACATGCCTTCATAAAAAAAAGTGTGCAATGTTGAGTTCTATATGCTCTGCGGTCAGATCTGTTTGCTAAAAAAGTAAATTTCTTTAAGGAAAAAGATGAAGAGGAACATTTTTTTCCTACCTTTTTTTACCAGATGGGTTATTATTGTGTCATAGTTAATATGAATTCTATCCATAAACGTAATGCAATATTATAGGTATCATTATTACCATTTAAACTTTTTGCAACTAATCAAATCAGCTTTTCCCCTTTTGTTTCTTCCATTCAAGTGTTGGCTTGAGGTCTGAAGAAGAACGAAAAAAGTACAAGAGGAAACCTAGTCGATGTACGCCTTTATTGCACACAAGCTGTCGGAATCGGTATAAAGGAAGCCAAACAAGAAATGCATATGTCTACAAATGTATGTACGTGTCCATGTAAATATATATCTATTAAGGATGCTAATGTTGAAGGTGACCAATGGTCATAAATGTATGATAAAAAATATGATAGAAATGTTCTCTTTCCGGAGAAACTTTTACCTGAAGAATCCATATGCCTACTAACACTAACCTATAAACAAATCACTAAAAACCCGGGAGAAGTAAACAAATATTGTTATTCCACCATATTCCAAACCACGCACACACATCAGTAGCCGCCACCACACCAACTGACCGAAAGGAAAAGGGAGTGTGTACACGGTGGCAGTAATACAAAAATTCAAGAGTGGTGGTGCTGATGATGACGATGATGAAGCCTTACAAATTCTTGACAAAGATGATGATAATATATAGCCAAACACTTTCCCTTACTTACGAAGAATGATACGATTGACAAATATATAATACTATATACCAGAAGCACAGTACTGACCTCCAAGTCCAGTAGTCCACTTTCAGATAATGGTACTAGCAGGACATATATAGTGTGCCTCTCAAGTGCTTTTATTGGCTTCTCTTTTTGGCTACTGCTCCGACCCGAATGAAATACACGAGCAAATTGGGTGAAACTCAACCAAACTCAACGCGTGAAGATAATTTGAACAATTGATAAACGGAGATATGGCATTCTGAGCTTTAAAATTAATTAAATAAATTGCACTGCAAATGGAAATACTGACCATTAAATTTTCATTGGGAATCCATACACTTTTAGCAGAGCAAATAAAAGGGTTGCCCATCAAGTGCAATAAAACATCAAGTTGGGCGAGAGAAATTCATTGATAACTACTATAAAAGCAAAAGTGAAGCGCGGCATAGCTCTGGAAAACAGAGATGATAATAATTGTGTCATGTAGTCATGATGCCAAGGCTATGCTGTCTTATCAGTAGAGCAGCAGAAGAGTGGACTATAGCAAACAACTTTTATATTCACACACACACACACACAACTCAGCAAAAAAAGCCGGCAAAGTAATGAATGTGTATTATTATATAATAATATGTTCGTATATATTTCAATCTTTCATGAATGTTTAATAATTCATGATGATAAATCAGACGAATATAATGATTGTATAAAAATCGAATCAATTCACAATACGATTCCATCATTTGGCCCTCCACATGTCCCCATGATTATCATTACTATTGAACGCCTTTTTTTATACTGATCATTGCGATACTGTCATTTGTCAATTCAACTTATTTAAATAAATCAATAGCCAACAGCAGCAACACAGCCACCATATAAAGTCGTGTCAGCCATTGTTTCGATTTCAATTGAATGAATTTTGGACAGAAAAGGGGGATGGTACAAGCTATAGGTACGTTGTATGTAAGTTTGGGATGAGTTATGTATCTTGATATTATTGTTCTTTTGATAATTGATTGCACACATAAAACATATTTTCTATAGGTAATATCATGTATATTATTGCATCGTCGACATGCGGGTTGATGCTGGCAAAAAAAAAACTTTTTAATATGCAATCAAATAACCAACCAGCTCCTCTTATATGAAAGGAATCTTTTGACTATGAGTACTGACCTGTAATTTTTTTGGTAATGTTACTGATGTCCAAATATTCAGCTACGCTTTCAAATTCCACAACACAGAAAAACAACAAAAAATATATTTATTTTGCGAGGCGTTGATGATTATGTTGATTTACTAAAAAAAATTCAAGTTTGAACCTTTGAAAATATACTTAGATAACGTTGCATAAAGATGATATATGATTGTATTGGAGTAACAACAAGACAAAAAAAACTTGATAATCAGCGTAGTACACTGCTGCTAATCAACTTTAAAAAAAATGGAATGTGTATTTTACACTTATACTTTGACAATGATAATGTATTATAATGTGATAACAATTTGAAGAAGGTTAACATTAAAATAAAATATATATTACATTTAAAAAATGAAAAAAAGAACAAAAATTAAGAGGGGAAAATTGGTGAACACAGTGTTGTAACAAAATAATAATAATTCAGTAGCAACTGCCAACAATATTCAGAATCACACAATCCAATATCCATTTCTTGGTTCACTCTCTATTAAGTATAATGATGATGACTTGTGATGACTCACACTCACACACACACACAACATACAATCTTTCACAACAGAGCACACATCCACAACCAAAGTAGTAGTAAACTTAAGAAACAATAAAAATATTTTAAAATCTTTGCTGGTTAACAAACAAGCAGAGCACAACACAACGGAACCAAGTGTCGAGGTTGCCTGCCTATCTGAGAATGAGCCAAGATCACTTTTGTCATGTTCATCTTCTCCTTACAAGAAAAAAAGGAGACTCAGACAGAGACTCTTCGAGAGAGAGAGATTCGTCTTGATCATCGTGAGCATTAATAATATCACCACAGCAAAATCCTCCTATCCTCATGAGTTGACTTGCTTCAAGAAGATTTTCAAGATACATACATGTAAACAGCAAATAAGTTTTAAAAGAAACTCAAACAACGAACGAAAATTGTTAAGAAGCCGAAATGGTACATGTGTGCAAGCTTTTGCTTTTAGCAGAGAAAATAGCATACAAGCTTGTGTGTTTTTTTGCACTATAAGTTGTTATATAAGAGAAGAGCACGTTGTTTGGATTAGCTAGATACATAGATACAAAAATGTATATATATATATTTACGTATGTACGCATTAACAATGGGATATCTTATGCCCTGCTATGTATATAGTGATTACGTTAAAGGCTTATCACCACCATTTTAAAGTCTATCACACGAGCTGAGTGGTACACCCTACACACAGATTATATTACAGTTTGTAGCTACATATATGCATTTAATAATATTACACGAAGGCTTATACAGATATCTACTTTTAAAACTTTTTATGTAAAGAGTTATTTAACCGGTTAAACATTCACGTCATCACGTCACACTCACTCTCCAAACCCAATCCATAATAAAATAAAATGTACTATTCCATTTCAATACAACATATTTTTATTATGGAAAACGGTCTCCTCTCAAAATCTGACAATCACAAACTATCACAAAGCTCACATATACATACAATTTCTAATATGGAAAAATATGGAATGGATATATATATATATATGTATTATATTCAGTCCAAGGTGTACAAAAATATCACAGACTTTCCACAGCAAACATTCATCCCAACCTTTCAGATATAACAAATAAATGTGTGTGATAATTTTTGTTGTTGTTGATGATGATGATTATTAGGTTGGATATTAATACAACCTGCCGCTCTATTCAAAACAGTGAACCGTAAACCGAACCACAACCTTTTTCATAAAACTTTTTCACAAGAAAAATTAGAATAATATGAATCCTTTTAACTTTCCATTCATTTATCACGGGCAGTGGCAAGGGTGTAGTAGTTTGTAGTGGTTCACCCTTATCATCATCATCATCACATATTATCCCAAACAACGAAACAAGTATCCATACAACTGTCACTCTCTTTCTTACTCAGTAATTCTTTATACTTCTCTGGAAAATTTAATATGAAATCCATATGCGTACATATAATACACAGGTCCCCGTTTTATCCTCTTCAACAAGTGCTTATTATTATTACTATTATTATTATTATGATGATTCTTTGGGTTTTCTTTTCGGTTTGTCAGCATATTAAATATTACGCGGTGTGTACTGGTGAATGTGATGTGGATGTATATCTTTTTGTATTCTTAAAAGCCATCAAGCGCAAGTCTTTAACGTATGTATATCCTTCAAATGCTTTATGACGGTCATGCAAGCTTATGCAGTCGGCATAAAAAATAAATTTTTTGCTGACTTTGCAGATTGTTGTATATTTTGCTGAAACACTGACAGACTCCGGACCTATGTATCTGCTCTTGTCAGATTTTCCATTACACACGTACCTAGGTACGGATGAACACATATACATTGTAAAAGTGTGAGATATAGTGTATACACAGCTCCACCAAAATAAAACATATATGTATATGCCTATATAGGCAAGTAGTAACACGCAGATATAAAGAGTAAAATATTTATACATTTTGTGCACATTCTGAAAACCATTATTATTATCATCATCAGTCACTCAGTCAAGTGGAGCTTGAGAGCCAGAGACTCTCTCTCTGAAGCAGGTTGGTCGGTTTTCTATGCAGCTTTTATTCACAATTGTAATGAAAGCATAGCCAAATGATGTTTTATTGTGTAAATGTGTTTTTCCGTCGTCCTCTCTCATGATATTGAACATGGATTGGGCTATACACCACATTAAATAGGTATATTATGTCTGCATTACAACAAGTCCATAATATGCATAAAAAACAACATCATTTAAGCAGCAGCACCATCATCATCATCATCAGCAGCAGCAGCAGCAGAAGGATGATTGTGTAGCACCTAAAGGCACTATTTTCCTGTGTGATGCGTGTGCTCATGTATCTTTCTCAGCTACTTTGTATTTTATTTTAGCAATTCACTCCGTTCTACTGCCGCTGCTGCTGGAATGGAAATGTACAAAAAAATACGTGTGTGCCTTGCCTTGCGAGGAGGACTCTTTGCATCATGCAAGCATTCCTTTCCACTTTTATAACCACTCACCAAACTTTCAAAAGAAATCAAAACATGTATCCGTGCTAATCCGTAATTCATGTGTACCTACTACTACACACATGCATAATAATATGCATTTTTATTACTTCTTATTTATCGACCTAACTTGTCTTGTTGAAAAAAGCGAAATGATAATATGTATGTATTATACGCATATATATTACTGAGCAACGGAACATAAGATGAAAATACAACAACGCTCAATATTATTCCTGCTAAACTGCACTTATCATAATGTACATATTATGTATTATGTACTATATGTACAACCATGATCATCTCACCAAAAGAGAGAGACTTTGCAGTTAAGTCAAGTACAACAGAAACAATTATTAAAACCATAAAAAACTAGATTTAGTGTTAGTGGCGGTGGCGGTGATATGTTCATGTAATTCTCTGTTCATTTATGTAGATTACGAGTTTTTTTGTGTTTTTTTTAACTTGTCTCACAATCTCTCCGTTTTTTCGTCAGGGCCGTTCGGTATCATGTGCAAATAGAACGTAAGCTAAAAACAAATAGCCAGAACAAAATCTCTTCTCATTGTCATCATCATCATCATAAGCAACTTCGCAAAAATATATTATTCTACATGAATGACGATGGTTATTCATTTGTATATTAAGTAGCAGTGAAAACACGCATGCATGCAAGAAATAAATCACATATTGCCTATTGCTTATTTGCTGTCAAAAATTCAAAAACTTATTTTTTTTTATTGAAATTAAAACATGTCTGGTCTGGTAGTAGTTCTGCCTCTGCGGTGCGATATTGCTGGATTTGATTAGCAAAAGTTGGTTACTTAAAAGCAAAAATATATGTTTTAAATCATGTAGAGCAGCAGCACATGTGCCAGAATAAATGAAAAAATACCTATTATTATTGCTTTGTGTGCTGATCAGTCAGGCAAAAAAAGAAATTATCACATGGTTACATGGTTTACAATTTCTTCTCATTATTCATCCAGCTAATTAGCATATTTTTCCAACAAAGTGTTGATGCCTACTCAAAAAGCTCCGACTCCGCGGACTAAAAAAAACCTAAGCCATATTATGTGCTACCATGCTTCACATGTCGTGTCATAAAAACCAGGTCATACAATATAATAATGTACGCTTCACATCAAGTGATGTGTGTTTTTGTGTGTAGTAATAGTAAGGTATGGAATATGTACGAATACAAGTACAACAACGAGTGGTGATATTATGCCGGCCGGCATTCTCTTCAAGTTTATTTTACACATTGCAAGTTTCACCTTTTCCATGTTTTTTATTATTATTACGACGACCAGACGAACAAGCAGTTTGTTTTCGGAAGGTACTTTCTTTTATTTTTCTTGTATGTACATAATTTTTGTTATGCGTCTACCTTCATTATATTTTATGCTTTTATATTGATTAGGATAACCATTTTCGTTAGATTTTTATGATGATGATGATGATGATGACAAGAAAAGATGTATTATGAGTTATCATGTTTGTTATAAGATTATCATTACAATATTTGCATCAACAATAAAGCAAGTACATATAGTATATAAGATTGGTGGAGATTTGGAAGTAGTAAAACCAGACCAGACAAAAACCATCATAATCACCGGGACAGGTGGTGGTGGTGCCCAAAAAAATTAGCATGCTACAAAAAAAATTCTGTAATATGCGAATTACGCAAGTAGAAGAAGAAGCATCTGAATTGAATAGGATTATTTGGGACAGTGTTATTATTTATTATACGACGAGGATGCACATTGCTTTGCACGCTTTACATAATGGGATGCAGAGTAGAATGGAATATTATTATAATTCCCTCAGTAGCTTGACTAAATAAAAGAGTGTGTGAATTACTAATGAAGAATTTGAGTTGTCAATGGCGCATGGGATCATTATGGATGCATGAATAGCAATAATGTGCTGGAGAATAACAAAATGATAAAGTTTTTGGGGACCAAATGAAATGCTTGGATACGCGGCTCTACGGATGGATGGATGACCAACTCTTGCTGCAGATCTGCTGCGCAAACTTTTATATAATATGATGTTCTCATTGAATGCAAATCAGAAAAGGTGCTAAGCTAACCTCGTTATATTATCAAGACCTCAGTTTTGAGTACAGTAATAATGACGCTATTATGTTGCACATATCATTTGGCCAAATATTATGCGCAACTATACCAAAAACCTATAAGTTTATACTCAAACCAATCCTTCTTAGAAAAGCAAACAACGTCGCATTAAAAAACCAAACTGGAGACAAAAAAAAGAGGGAGAGAGAGAGCAAATATGTGTTTTTTTAAAGAGAAGCAAAAAATAAGTAGACAAGGTGCTAAAGGAAAAGGAGACACGCTCTGCATTCAAAATTAGCACGAGCAAAAATCTCTTAATAATCAAATCAAAGCAGAGAACAAAATGCATGAACACACGCGCAAATTCAACGATATTGTCAAAAAGAAATTACTTTTTATGTAAGGATTATTTTGTCATGTAAAGATCGTTATTCATGCTTTTGTACCTTCACCGTTATAATAACAACATGATTACCTATGTATTAATTCTGCTATATATTCCGAGTATTCCAAGAGAGAGAGAGAGAGAGAGAGAGAGAGAGAGAAGCAGCAATTTTGTTGCAGATCGGGCGTAAATAAATAATTTAATTCTGCTATATATTCCGAGTATTCCAAGAGAGAGAGAGAGAGAGAGAGAGAGAGAGAGAGAGAGAAGCAGCAATTTTGTTGCAGATCGGGCGTAAATAAATAAGAAGCTGAAACTTCATTTCCTGTTGTATGGATTTATTTTATCTAGTTTGTATTCATGAATGAGCATGGTTGAGATGAATCAGAGATTTTCAGGTCGCCAATTCCAATTTTCTCTTATCTTCCAAAAATGGATAAAAAGTAAAGATAAGCTCTCGCTATTTACACACACACGCGAAATGATCATGTAATAACACTAATGAAACTCTTGCGAAGTATATACATGCATATTCCATGATACCATGCTATACACAGGAATCCCATTAGTTTGGTGTTTTGTTCAGTTCATTTTCCTTTAATAATAGTGCAATTTTATTGCTTCAGGGTTGTAATAATACCCAGTTAGATTTTAATATTATTTTTTATTTATGCATGTTCACCACACATCGAGTAGCAATATCATCTATATCACATCAGCACACCAACAAAAGCACCAATATTCACTTGAAATCAAACTCATTTCCTGCTACCACTTTTAAAAGCAATCCTCATTATTCTTGCTCTACATTTTATGCGGATCGCGTAAAGGATTTTGCTGATGTCGAAAAAAATGTATGTATATATTTGCATTGCTTACTACCCAATGTATTATGTAGGTATATATATATTTATGTATGTAATGATGGAGATACGATACGACATGAATAAAATAATGAAGACCTTAAAGCGAATATGGTTGACAGGAATGACAAGGCTGCGAGGGAAATAATGTGAAAAGGTTATTAAAAAACAGAAAATTAAATTGTGAAACAATTTTCCAAAAGAAAGCAAAAGAGACAAAGTTTTTTCTCTCCGTACTTTCCCAAGTGGAAAATTAACTTTGACAGGAAACGGCCTGTCCGAGCATAAAAAAATTCTTTCTTGTGACATGACTCACTCTAAATTCTTCAAGGTAAAATTAATAGAGCAAAAAAATTGGGGTAACAGGGAACATGACAATTTCCTTAATACAATCCTTATGCTTTTAAATAAGGAAAAATAATACGTACTATAAAATATATTGGTAATATATTTCTCTAACCATGCATGCATAAAATCGTAACCATGTACGAACAGCACTAAGGAAAAGAGTTGCACGACTGATCAGATAAGAGTAGAAAGTTAACAAGACGTATTATTATAGGAACTGAACTTTTATTCGCCATCTCCATAATAGTGTATAGTATGTGCAAGTCTGGTAGTCTCAGTTGCTGGCTTGCTATAGGTTTTCAATTCTTCTTCCATTTTGCCCTGTTACATAGATAATGTTTGATTCATGAGTCGACTCCACGACTATGCCAAACCAAAAACCAAGACAAGATGAGAAATTCGCTTAGTCTTCTGGAAGTTTTCAATAAAAGTTCAAACTACAATTAATATTAAGGTTGGTATATCAATGGTATATACAATGTAGTACCATAAGTATATACATACCTACGCACCATTTATCATATCATGTCTCTTGAGTCCCCGGTGCTAGCAAAAAGCAGCAAACCAGTTATGTATCTTTTTTTTCTTCTTGTGACGTCGTACACGACAGCATGACATGACGTGGAATACTATGGAATATTATTATTATTCCATAAAAATAGTAATAATATCTCAAGCAACAGCAAACTATGTACGAAACTTAACTTTTTTTCCTGCAATGCAAACAGTCACCACACTTGACTTAAGCTTGACTTAGACTACATCTCTTTTATCCTTTTTAGACTCCACTCTCCAATCCTCATGTATCATTCAATTTAGCAAGCAAGCATTTCATTCTTTTTATTTTATTTTTTAAACAAAAGTTAGTACTGAATTTTGCACTATCTCTCTTTCTCTACATCTAGTCAGTATTTAGGAGACTCTCTTGTGCATGTACTCTGTAGTAATACATCACAAAAATTTGATGTACGAGTACGAGAGTGAGAATCTGTTGTTGGAATACTTAGTGCTCATAAAATATTGCCATTTTTTGGGGTACCCACTTTTGAATAACAAAAGACAGTCGGCAGCAAAGAGCTTGGCTTGTCTTGGTTTTTTGGCTTGCCAGTCCCATTATTATAACAGGCAAAAAATCCAATTTTTCAGCTTCTTTCCCAACTTTATTCAATGTGATGCCATAAATTATATCCATACAGCACAATTGAAAGACAAAGAATAAAAGCGAGGTACACGACGAAGGCACACATCACACAACATTTAAATATGACATAAATAACATTATATACACAAGTGATTTCATTTTTGGGAATTAAAAATAAGCTCGATAATATATATCTCCTTATTTTCGTACGAAAGGGAACGTTCATAAATAAAAATTGATTACTAGGACGATCTGTAATGAACTTATGACCATATATATATACTCGGTATATTTGCCTATATGCATTATTATAAGAAACGTGTAGATAGTTCCAAATCCATTTATTTTTCGATGACGTATTTATGGACTTTTCTTCATGCTTTAAAAACATCTGCCCACTTTTTCGGCAAAATAAAGTTGAACAAAATTGTTTTGCTACTTTTTGTAAATATTTTTTAAGCATACTGTCAACTTGAAGTATAGATATGCGATATGCGTATAGGTAGACAGGAATTTTCAGTACAAAATGAATGGCCTAAAAACACTCCTATTTTTATACTGGAAGAGAAGGTCTCCCAAAGGTTATCTTTTTTGTTCAAACTCAAACAGCGATCAGAGCAGAGATCAGGTTACATACTTTACTTTTCTTCAAGCAACCAGATAACCCCGGCCCAGCCACTCTTGTTTAATGCCATTTCATGTCATTTTTTTTACAAAATGACCCGACAAAATAATACATAATGATGTTCATATCGCAAAATAGCAAATAGCAACAACCTTATTACAACCATTTGAAACATCAAAACATAAAAACAACTAAAAATAAACCGTTGACATCTCACAACGCTATCATTATTACATTTTTTTAAACGACTTTCATACTTTTATTTATTTTTTAGTGGCGACATAAAAAAGAAAATAATTAGTTGCAAGAATGCCAGGAAAAACTTTTGTGTTCTCAAGAATTTTCATAAAATTAAATGTAATGATAATAATTACTATATAGTTGTTATAAAGTCAAGACAAAAGAGGAAACCACATACCCCACCACAAAACTGCATGCATTTGTGGTTTTTGTTTTTCCCTGCTGTTGTTACTTAAAATTTGTCGCTTTGCAATATTTGTTGAGTGGGAAAATATCCGGTTATAACTGGCTCAATTTTACTCAATACACTGAGTATGCCATTACCATGAGTCTATGCTCATGACGATGATTAAAGCAGGGATAAGCAAACAGCGTTAAAGCCACAGAAAGCTTATGAGCTTACAAGATAAATGGTTGTGATGTGATGATAGTTAAGACGGTAAACCAAGCCACTACTAGACCAAATACATAATCATCATCATCATGGCTACGGTTTGAAGTGCATATAATATTCAAACTGCAGCGCATATAAACATTTTTTAAATATGTTTTAATCCTAATCTTCTCTCATTGTAAAATGGCATGATTTGATGAACAAGAGGAAAAGATAATAAAAACGATATGGCATACGGCTCACGATGGATATATGACGAAAAATGATTACTATGATGATGATTATACGTTTTCAATGTACAGAGATAAATGCAGCAGATTCTTAAATAAAAGCTGTCGTATACCATATGCCTGTTTCAAGTTGTTGTTGTTGTTGTTGCCAATTGCCAACAAACAAGAGAAGGAATAAGGCAAGAAGACAGGGACACAACAGCCAGAAGAAAACAGCAGCATCATTTTATTTTCAACGGAGAAGGCAATGCACTCTACTCTCCCTGTACATTACATATATGTATATGTGTCTCCATTTTACACCAAGTCAGTTAGTTTGCAAGGTATCGGAGAAGAGACGCCAAAAATTATATTACAAAAATATTATAATTCTCATGCAACTAGTGTATAAAGCCTGTACATACATATATGTATACATACATACCGTCAGTAAATAGGTGATAAAATAATATATGCATAGTAGTAATAATAATATTAAATTTTAAATGTGAGTTGTATCTACCTTTCAACATTTTATTACTATCCCATGCATAGTCACACATACCAAACTAACTAAAGTAATAAACTTTGGCATATTTTATTTTTACTATTCATGATGATAATGATGAATGCAAAAGTGAGGCAAAATAATGATGGCAACAGATCTACTCTGCTTGAAAACAATTTTCAGGCAAACGCTATAATGCAACGGCAGCGTGCTCATCCATTTCGCATGAAAAACGGGATTTTATTTTGACAATGCGAAAATGCGTGTTTTGTTGGTTGGTTTCGTTAGAGTTGTTGTTGTTGTAGTTATTGTTGTTTTATAGCCACAGGCAAAACAGTTGTAAAACATGCCACGACGATTATTTGCTACGATATGACTATGATGATGATGCCAGGAGAATAAAGCGCGATTATTATATGGAGGCTATGATGATGTTGATTTGATGATAGCGCCGTCGCGTTGATAATACCTTTTTCTACTATGATATGCCATATGCCACTATTATTGTTGTGTAGCACACGCACCCTCAAACATTATCATCATGATCATCATCACTGAAAATGTTTTATAGTTCGACATTTAACCAAAAAAATACAAAGAAACCAAACCACATTTTAAAATATTTAGGATGATATGTATTCAATTTTCAACTTGTTTGCGCGTGGACATCAAAGGAGAAAAAGTCAACAATGATCGATAGGTTTGCAGATGAAAAGCATGAGCGCATTCGATGATCTGATCATCCCCATCGTCACTTAATACAAATACTACACAACACAGAACAGAATGACATGCTTCACTTCATGTATGGAATCCCTACTGTGTATTTTGTTTGTCTCTCTGAGGACACAATCAGACGGGTTTTGTACTTTCCGCACAAGCCATCATACACGCACAGTGTAAAAAAATTAAATTAAATAGCGAACAAAAAAAGTAAAGAAAAATAAACCGAAAATCCATCCATTTCCCTTGAGAGGCAAGAAGAATATAATACCCAAACATAGTTGATATTTCAGCGTATAGCTACTCACTACTCCACTCTGAAAACATGTGTATTTTTAAAGGAGAGAAGCAGACAAAGTGATCTCATTGTTCCAGATACGAGTATATATACAAAGGAAGGAATGAGCAGATAAAAAAATGCCTCTGGATAGATGAACAGACAATAGAGAAAAGCCATTCAGAAATGAAAATCGTATTTTCCCTGTACACACTTATATGTACATCATCCTATTATATTGCTTGTATGTATTATGTATTGTGCATGCAAGCAACCCTTTTCGCTCAACTGAGCCACCACCACCATCCAAAATGCAAACACTTCTTTATCCAAATGTTTAAAAAAAAACATTCATGTGCGCTAAGCAAAGTAGCGAACGAGCGGCACTTGAATCGTTGAATCCACACACTCGTGTGTGCTACGAGTAAAAGCATTTTGTGAACAGGAGAGAGACACATGAAAGGCAAAAGTTGTACAAATTTTCTCTCTGTATTTTTTTTTCTGCTGAGAAGAGCACAGTTTGGTTGAGTGGTTCCAAGTGTAAATAGTTCTATATAGACACACATATGCATGTATTTTTTGTGCTGAACTCGACACAGTTAAAAAAAAACTTTTTGTTTTGATGAGATATAAAAAGTTTAACTGGTAACACTAGTGTTATGTTTGTAAGAAAAGGAAGCAAGAGAGAAAGTTGTTTTTTCTGGTGAAATAATGGAATGTATAGTCATAGTAAAAGCATGGTTGGGTTAGGATAACGTAGATTTATTGTTAGAGAGAATGGAAAAAGTTGGAATGGTAGTTTTGTGCTTTCTAGCAGCGACAGCAGCACAAGTTGTGCTTGGAGTACTACTACCACTACCAAAGAAGCGGGTGGGGATCCAATCAATACACGACAAGAACACGCAAGACCTTTTTCTCCTGTTAAGCAGACAAGGAATGGGAATGAAATAGATTCTAGTACCTTGCTATAAAAGCCTATACTGCAAAGTGGGGAAAAGGTATAAAAAATATGTGCATGTGTATGGCTGCATGGATGGATGGTATATACATTTTACATGCTAATATACCTATGCATATACCTATCTATTCCGTTCTATATAAGCTGTCTGGCCTCGTAGTTTCATGATAAAAGTAGAAAGAGAGAAAATACTTTTCCCATGGAACGTTGATGATAATGACGGTACTGCCAGTGGAGAAAGCATACAGCTTGGCTGGCGTGATAGCTGATCTGCCGATCACGATGAAGAGGAGAGATGTATGCATGCAGCCAGGTTTTCTAAACTGCCATACCATTAAACATACTTGACATGCCTTTTTATACATCAAGTCAACATATCCTTCCCTGCTTTCTCTCTAATGAATAAATGTACGTAATACATTGAAATTCTCTTTTTTTCTAAAGGAGAGAGAGAAATAAGCAGGCGAACAATTTTCTACCTTCATTTTTATATCTTTCTCCATTTTTTCATGTTTTCATCAGTAGCTTACACGTAGACACTCAGTCATACATTCATACTACGACCAGGAATTTATTCCATACTGGCTATACATATCCACATTTCATGAAAGCGAAAGAAAAAATGGGAGACTTTTTTCCGACAAAAAAATATTAGCCATATTCTTGATATTTTGTATTTGATTACATATACAACAAATAAGTTGGGTTGAT
>JAHZNC010004963.1:0-12810 GCA_027744095.1 Zhuqinia jingwanae | reverse complement strand
TCAAATTTTGCATATCGATACACAAGATACAGCAGTATTAAGTACTCCATTCACTCATACCACATGTATCATAGGATTGTAATAATTTTGAAAATTTACATTAATCATGACTGAGTTTATATTTGTTGGACACACTTTAGATTGAATTTGTGTGAGTATAAAATTACGTGAAAACGTAACAAAGCGAAAAAATAGTTGGAGGGGAGGTGGGAGTAAAATGACCTGATGTCTAACGATGATTTTTTTCAAAACAAAAAAATTCTAAAAATGATGATGTATAGGAATTTGGGACTCCGTTTGAGTTATTATATTTGGTAGATTGCAGAGTATATTGTAAGTATTTGGCTCATTCTACGTTAACCTAATGGTCTGAAAATTACAGGGACAGGGAGTATTTTATCGATCTCCTTTCCGTAAATTAGAAACAAACATACAAGAATGTATTGAGTATAGCTACATAATTTGAAGTATGAAAATGAATGGCAAGATAATGATTGTAATGCAAAAAGTATGATATATTTTATGATGCGGTTACATGTAGATTTAGGATTGTTGGTTAATCATACCTTAATTAAGTAGTTTCAATGTAATAAAAGGTGTTCGACAAACAGTAATTATTACAGTTTTAGCCAAGAAGTAAAAAATACGCACTTAACTATAAATAATTTTGTTGACCTATTGCATGCCAAAACCTACTAGTCACTAGTACGATTATTCAAGATAATGAAATAAACATATTATTTTAACAAAAACATCGCCGTGGTTTTCAATCTAATTGATTCCCATTGATTTATTGCTCATGAGCACCTCCACAGATATTTTTCTTTCATAGGTTTCCACTACTTTTGTATAGTGTATTTGTGTAAATAGTAAATGCTATAGAGTATAATAATTATTCCATAAGATCATAATACCATCATAATAATAATAAATACCATTCACTTAATATAACTGGCTAAATAATTCGGAAGTTTGTCCTCAATTAACAAAATCAACAAGTGAAATACAAACTTTAGTCAGTCGGACATCATGGGTAGATTTTGTGCTTGTTTTGCTAAACTAGCGACTTGTTTTTGCTTCAAATCTAAAAATAAAACTGGTTTGAGAAAATATACTATTAAAATGTGCTTGTTTTGCTAAACTAGCGACTTGTTTTTGCTTCAAATCTAAAAATAAAACTGGTTTGAGAAAATATACTATTAAATTAGTTTAGTTTCCTTTTTGTCTTGTTTTAATACATTTCGAAAGTTTGATTTTCAATGATACTTTTAGACCATTTAGATCAAGACGATCAACGAATTGTGGATCACGTTTTAAATGACTATGCAGTTTGTTTTCCCAACAACATTGATCCCAATGGTCGAATACTTCCAAATTCTCCCATACAAACGACGGTTAATCATAAAGAGAATATCAGCCTTATCAAAAGCCCATACTTGAGCTGTAGTGGCAAAGATCCACAGCATACCGGAGTGAAATTGGAATGCACTTCTGGGGTACACAAAATGCATACCTTGATATTTCATATTATAAAAAATTCCAACAGCAGCACTAAATCTCAATTAAATCGCTCGTAGGCAAGGAAGGAAACTACATTAATTCACTGGAAAATACAAGACTTTATGGCTTTGTGTGAACTGAAGGAATTGCTTCGAAATGAGATCTGCATTTTTACAGCCGGTCAAACTATCAACAAGCCCACTCGTTGGTGTTTTAACCTTCAAAGAATGAAAAATGAAGATAATATCGGTTTGTTTTTGAAGAGACTACAGCCCGTATCATTCAAAGATGTCATAGGGTACTCGCAAGACTGTGGTGATATAAAAAATAATGCAATAATCAACAAGAGTATGCATGATGGACGCGGAGATTTAGTAGCCAGCAGTGGACAGGCATTGTCCAGTTTACTTGGTGCAGATGAAGATGGAGATGAACCCGTTTATATACACTATGAATGCGTAATTAAGAGATCTGGTTATGGGGAAAACTGGCTCCATAAAAGTAATTTTGAGAAATTAGCTTTAAAATTCGAAGTTTCACATCTTGGGAGAAATATTTTTAATTTGAACCTATTATTAATAATAATAATAGTAATATTTTATATTATTAACTCTAATTCACTTCCTTGTCATAATTTGCAACACTTCCAGGAACTTGTATTCCAAACTTTGATATCAACGCTAGGTTGGGTTTTAGAAAGCTGTTTACAATGGAAGATTTCAAAGCAGCGAATGAATCCCTGAAACAAAAAGTTCCACCTCTACTTAGCGAAGATAATTCCCTTCACCTGGAAATTAAATTCACCATTTATCTGAAATCCATTGAAATAACCAGGTCGGAGACTAATTTGAGAGAAACATTTTCTCTGGAATTTGCGGACAGATATCACGCTGGACTGTTGCGAGAAGATTTAAAGAGTTTGTTTGTAAGCGGGATGAACGCCGATCTTATCTTGCTAATTGAATCTGAATTCGCTGAAGAAAGGACCTTTTTAGTTCACAAAGGTGTGTTGGCGGCCAGGAGTCCTGTGTTTAGAGGGTTACTTCAATCCGGAATGAAAGAAACCTCTTCCGGAATCGTACGAATAAAGGACGTAACACCCAATGCGATGGAAAACGTTTTGGGTTACATTTACTCTGGAAGTATAGATGACAAGTTTAGTTGGGACAATGTACAGGAAGTTCAAAACTTGATTTACGCTGCCGACAAGTACTGTTTATCAGGGCTTCGTAATTTCTGTGACAAAATGCTGTTCACCGGTTGTGAAAATGGCAATGCAATGGATCTTTTGTACCTTGCTCAAATGCACAATTTAAATGTGGCAGTGAAAGAAATCTCTCTATACATTAAAATGTATGTTCAATTTTATGCGAGGTTAATTTTACTCAATGAAGTAGGGTAACGTTAAACGTATAGCAAAGTAATAAAATATTTATCAACCCGATTATTTTCAGGAACGCCAATGATATATTTAGTGCAGCCGCTTAAAAATAACTTTTGTCATTTGTCATTGGATTTGGCCGGCGCACATTATGGCGGCTACATGTTCGATAGTTTGATTGTGTTCCAATTAATTCAGCCAAACGTGTTTCAAACCGATATACTTCACATAAACGATAAACATGCAAATAAAAACTAAATTATTGTGAGAACAAACAGTTTTTTCCTGTCATTATTATCATTGAATCAATGCGGATGCCCATTTAAACCAAGTGCGCCAGTTTCTACCTGTTGTTGTTGCTGCAGTGGGTATGGCTTTTTAACACTGTGGATTGGAAGTTTACATTCAATTAAAAATTAAAGTCAATTAAATTTAGGGCACTATAAATGAATTAAAATTTTACAAGGGTGTACCATTTATTGCGATGGAACAATTATTGACACAATAATTATTAGAGAGTTGATAACATTGGGAATGAGCAGTTAGTAATTTGACAGTTAACAATGAGATGGTATACTTTTGTATTCTAGATATAGCAACAATTACTTTTGTGTTGAGAGCTGAGAGAAATGCCACTTCTTCTTTGTTCTCACTTCTCACTCCACGTTACTTTTATCTAAAGCATCTTGTATCTTGTCTACTGTCGTACATTTACATCGCATTGATGACTTTTACAATTCCCCTACAACAACTGAAGGCTTAGGCGGCAAGCGTATCGTACGTAATGTGATCAAGATGTGTTGTTGATGTTTGTCAAATATCATCCAACTTAAATTTGATTTTGTATTTAAAGATAATATTTGTTAAAACGTTAAAAGTATAGTAAAAGCTATTGTTGAACACTGTTTTAAATGGATCCATAAGGTTGGCATTATAGTAGCTCGTGTTAGTTTGGAATGAAATGAAAGTTGTAGGACGAAAAGTAGTAATAATTGTTGTTAATGTAAGTGTTGGTGCATTTTAAAAACGCGTCTGGTAAACTTTGTGTGCATATAGTCAAAGGTTTTATTATAACAGTAAAACACCAAGCATTCAAGATGCCTAAAGGTCAGGATGACGCGGCCATATCCAGCGCCATCAAGGCTGGAAACATTAACATTTCAAATGGTAAACTTATCGACTAAACTTATAACTCCACTGGACTACACTTACACTTTATTTTGTATTTACAGTCACAAAATTTGAGATAAAATGAAACATTCTTTTTTTATTTGTAGAAAGGCTGAAGGAAGTTTTGTCTAGGTATGATTTTGATGTGGCAGTGTTAAAATATACATGCACACCAGTTTAAAGAAAATACAATGTTAGCATAGGTTTATATAATATTGTAAAATTAATTTTAAATTGATAGAACGAATGGATTGGAAGTTCTACTCAAACGGGATCAGTTAGAACTAGAGAAACCTCCTCAGAAGGAAAAGGAGCAAGAAATAACGTGGTATCATGAGGGACCGGATAGTTTACGAGAATCCAGACGATGGATTGCAGGTTGGTTAAATTGATTGAAATCACGTATGGAATTTTATATGAAGATACCAGCCCGTTAATTTTTATTTTCTTAGAATATTCTTTGCCCAGAGCCAAAGCGAGACTTGAGGAAGCTAGAAATCAACAAAATATTCCTGAAAATATTTCAACCGCTAACCGGCATGAATTAACCAAAAAGCTGCAGCAATCTACGATTCAGTACAGTCAAGTAGGCGATAAAAGGCCACTGTCTTATGTTCAATTCAGTCCAAACTCCAAAATGCTTGCAACAGCTTCGTGGTAAATAGCACTTTACGATTTATTTTGTTAATTATTTTATTTACGTTGACTGTGATAATAACTATATTTTTTCATTTAACAGGTCAGGTCTAATTAAACTATGGACGTCCCCAGATTGTCAACATGTTCGCACATTGAAAGGTCATTTAAATAATGTGGGAGCTGTAGTTTTTCATCCGCAAGCCACACTAACGTTAGAAAATGAAGCATGCTGCCTTGCATCGTGTGGAGCTGATGGCACTGTGAAGTTGTGGAGTTTAACTTGGTAAAGTTCAACCAACTAAATGAAATTAACTGCAACTATAATTTTTCGAAATTAGTGAATGAATAGAAATAAATTATTGTATTTTTATGGGGACAGTGATGAGCCATTAGCGGATTTACCTGGTCACCCTCAAAGAGTGTCTAGAGTCCAATATCATCCCTCTGGACGATTTCTTGCAACGTGTTGTTTCGACCATTCCTGGAGATTATGGGACCTTGAGCAACAGGAAGAGGTGTTGCATCAAGAAGGACATAGTAAACCTGTATACTGTATATCATTTCATAAAGATGGGTCTCTTGCCGTTACTGGGTACGTTTCGTCTCACTACTATTCATACTAAGGAGAGCATGAGAGTTTATATTTTATGCCTGTTAATTTTAGTGGTATGGATTCGTTCGGGCGTGTATGGGATTTGAGAACTGGTAGCTGTATAATGTTTCTGGAAGGACATCTTAAAGCTATTTATGGAGTAGACTGCTCTCCGAATGGTTATCAAGTCATTACTGGAAGTGATGATAACTCATGTAAAGTTTGGGACCTCAGACAAAGAAGTGTGTTGTACACCATTCCTGCCCATACCAATTTGGTTTCATGTGTCAAATTTCAACCAGAAGGAGGAAGCTTTGTTGCTACATCTTCCTATGATAAAACAGTGAAACTTTGGCTTAGTAAAACATGGCAGCCCTTGAAAACGCTACAAGGGCACGATGGAAAAGTAATGTGTGTGGACCTGTCACCAGATGGCGAATATATTGTTACAAGCTCGTTTGATAGGACGTTTAAAATTTGGGGCCCAGATTAATTAATTTGTTTTAAAAATGATTTTAAAAGTTTTGTTTTCTTGTAAAAATAAATTATAATGTATTTTGATAACGAAATTTTATTTAGGGTACTTTATACACGTTCAATTAAAAATTCATCACTTAATCCATATAGGATTTATTTATTTATATTTCCACGTTTTATTTATTGGTTAATTTTTCATCCAGACTTAGACTTTTTAGGGGCCATAGATAAAGGGGATTCAGCCCAGCTTTCGTATGGTATACTTTGAACTTGTCGTGGCCGCAAAACTGGCTTTAAGCCATTAAATCCACCCGGCTTCAAAACTGTGCCCACTTCGACCTTTGGTCCACTCTTTGGAACGAACGGAGTTTTAATTGGAGTAAGTACTGGAGAAGTCTCTTCGGAAGAAAGAGGGTCCACTGGTTTAGGCTTTGGGGTGATTATAGTAGATTTGGTTGTTTTTTCGTCAGATTCCTCTGACCACGAATATTCATAAATTTCTTCATCGGGTTCAGCTTGCAGTCTTAACTTTGAGGCTGGTTTAGGATCAAATGTTATTATTGGCTTTGAGGCTGGTTTAGGATCAAATGTTATTATTGACTTTGAGGCTGGTTTTATAGAAATGGGGGTGTTGCCTTTGCCTTGTTCAATAAAGACGGGGGTGTTCCCTCGTTTTTTTACGGGAGTAATAACTTGTTGTGGTTTGATAGGAGGTGCTGGCTTAACTGCAATTATAGGAGCTGGGGTTTGAATGTCTGTAGTTTCTTCCGCGTCAGATTCCTCACTGGACCAGTTTTTTTGAATCGCTTTCAAATCTTGTGCTATAAATGCAAGTGCAAAAATAAATTCGATTAAAACTTTTATAAGTTTCAAAATACGTTATAAATTTTATTTTGAAGCTTATATTCAATAAGACCCCTATTTTCATACCATTTACGAAGTTTGTAATGGAGTTTAATACTAATATAAACGAAATCAGCTTCATTATGCAATTTTGAACAAATACATTAATACAAATGATATTTAAAAAAATACTTTAATGGAAAGTAAACCACCTGCATGAACAAGTTTCTACATGAATTGTGTCACAACATGAAGCTTTGGGTTTTTGGTGATTTGCCTGTCACCGGATGTCATCATAGACTAATTGGTATCTTACAATATTCTAATTACAAAGGAACAATTAAACAAGATCACGTACATGACACAAATAAAGTTACAGTTAATTTCTACGACCATAGCCAACTTCATATACTCTTAAGAGACACGGGTCCATAAAAGTAATTACAATAAATACTCCGGGTATGCTACATCATCATCATATTCATCATACAATTTTTGGATTAATAGCAGATGCCGAGAAGAGCCAAATGAATTACGCACGTTTCCGTTAGGGTTATTTAATTGGCAGCTACACTATTACTAATTAAGTTCAATTTTAATGGTACATACATTTTGGCCTCTGATTTATTATGGGCAAATTTTTGTGATTTCTGTTCATCGCCCTGTTTGTCAGTGTGGTGGAAGATATGCATCCAAGTTATAATTAATGAGTTGATTTAATATTTTTTCTACCACTATTATTACAACAATTATTTTAATGCATGGTTGTCTTAAAAGAGTGTACTGAAGAAACGATGAAGATAGATTTGTTACTGACTTTTTTAAACCAAGAGAGTAAGCGTACATAATGTGATGATGAAGGTCAAACAAATTATTGCTTATTTTCTTTGATTTATTTTTAGAATACAACCTTCTAATTGTTGACCAAAAAATTTACTTTTAAAATGTAACAAAAAATTCCAAAAATTATTATTTTAATTATTGTTGGATTTAATTAAAAAATTTAAGGAGCCAGAAGTTTATCTACTTTTTTCATGCAATTATAAAAAATGGTATCAGGATCGAAGACCGCAGAAATTTTCGCCACTTTCTCTCTCCACTTCGTGCAAGCTATCACAGGTTCGGATTGTTGGTGGAAGGTTGCAAGTCGTTTGGTAATAGCGTCTTCTTTGTCATCAGTACGCCCTGAGGTGACGCCACGTAGTAAAAGACGTCGTTTCATTATTGCGTCAGTGCAGTCAAAGTACAGAATCAAGGAGCAGGGGGCGATCTACCAAAATAGGTTTGAATAAAGTTAATTAAATTAATATATAATCTCTATTTTATTTTTGTTTACGTTTTCGTACATCTTTCTCAAAGTCCTCGCCTTGCTCCACCTGCCGAGGGTAACCATCGATCAGATACCCCTTGGCAGTGTCCAACTTCTTGATGATGGCTTGCTTCAAAAGATTCAAAACGATTTGACGCGGAACAAGGACTCCATTGTCAATCATGTCTTGGATTTCCTTGCCATTGTCGGTACCAGAATTAGCCTCCTCACGCAAGAGATCTCCAGTGGACAAGTGTTCAAATCCGTATCTTTTAACCATTCGACCACATTGGGTACCCTTCCCAGAGCCAGGCCCTCCCAAAACCCAGATGATGGGGATCTTGGAGTTGCGGAGCTTACCCAAATCTGCCTGCAAAACATTATAAATGATTACTTCCTCGGTGGAATGTTAATAAAAATAATCAATTCTTTAGTCATGCTCAAGCATTTTTTCTACAACTTCAAACTTACCATATTTATAAAAACTCGACGAACTGGATTTAATCACTAGACATGAAAAACTGACACGAATGACTTTTCGCAAACTTTACAAATTATTACAACAATTACAGTATATTATCCTTTGCTTGTCTGTTTGTGATAGACAGACAATAACTACAAAAAGATACCCCTCAAGTCAACAACAGTGCAGTGTTTTTCGGAAACGCAAACATTTCCTGGACCGTTGACGGGTATGTGAATCTAATATCGGCGTTTGAATTATGACTAAAAGTTTTAACTAATGAACCTGTTCGAGTGAAATGATCCAATCTTGAACCAATGATGTTTAAAGAATTATATTATGCCTGGTCGAAAAGTGATGTGGAACTCACAAAATGAAACTTTTTTATACCCAACTCAAACCCAAGTTATGTTCAGATTCCCAGTTGAAGAAGTTACTTTTTTCATAGCTTTAAAACAATAATATGAAAATGCATCGCAAACTTACCTTCATTTTGTTCCGCTATAGCAGCATTTAAATAAATACAATATACCTTTTCCAGAAGGTTCATGTAAAAAGGTAACAAATATTCTGATTAATCTGAGTATTTCTATGTATGCAAAAAATGAAAATGACAATGTCGGAAATTTAAGACAAGGCAAATATGACAAAATTTCATTAGAATACTTGCAATCTTGTATGATCAAGTCGTAAATATAAAAACAAAGGGCTTTATTATATAAAGTTTCTAATGAGCAAACACGCTTTATCTCTATTTTGTTATTTCCAACACCAAAAGTTTACCACGATGACACATGAGCCATAAAAAGTTAGAAAGCATCCATCAGAAATTGCTGCATTGGGATTGGGAATAATGTAAGCGAAAGGAGAAAAGAGATTTTGTGTAAGGAACAAAGATTTTCATCCTTTGAGACTTTTCAAACCTTTGGCAATGAAAAGGAACGAAAAAGCGGAAAGTAAAAAGAGTTTTATGTTTCAGAGAAAGGAGAGCAGTGTTATATAATATCCGTTTTACCCCGTAACAATATGTATCTATCCCAAAAGTACTTTTTGGAAAAAAAATAGAAGAGAGAATGGAATGTGAAACAAGAGATAAATTTGTCCCATATCTTTCCTTTCACTTTCTCCTATTATTTCTTCATACATGCCTCTTTGGTTTAGTTTGAATTTTTTGCAAGGAGAAAATAGCGGCCCTATTCATAGTGTGTGTTAAAACCATATTATAGGGTAAGGGAAGAGAAAATGAAAGGACGTAGTGGGGAAAAAACCAAGCAAGCCAACAGAGCAATCTCCCCACTACTCCTTTTAATCTCTCCTTTTTCTCTCTTGTGTTGTGCTCCATAGCTTTGTTCCGTCGTATTCCTGTTGTTGTCATCGTCGTCGTATACATTGGTTTGGTGCACATCAAGGAGAAATGTGATATTTGCACTACTACTACTACTACTCTACTACGACTTCTTACTGCTCCTTTGGCCTGCAAAATGAAAAAAATAACTTTCACTCTTCTTGATGCCTCTGCCGTTTTTGCTTTCTCCTATTTTTTCGTGTCGAAAGTCACAGTTTTGGTCCTTTTGGAGCTCCACAAACTTTGCTCTTTGTTGATGGTGATGCTGGTGGTGGTAGTGCGTGGTAGTAGTGAAAGAAGAGAATATCACCACCACCACCGTCACCATTATCATCATCATGATTCAGAAGGGAGAAGAAAAGAGCCATTTTCTACAAAACTATATGGTAAAGTTGGAATAGAACACAGAACATCCTTGAAAGATGGGATGCAAAAAAAATTGTGTCTCCTTTTATCCTTCGTAGAAAATCGATACAGATCTCCTGAGATATAAAACATGCCATATTTCCATTTACTAAACTACTGTGCATATATAGTGTTTTTCTCTCTCTCTCTTGCACAATATGCCTTTTATTTGACCATGTCAGCACTCAAGCAGTAGCAGCATGATTTTTTTATGTCCTCAAAAATGAAGACGCGTACTTATGTACTACCACATACAATCTTACCAATTCCAAACAGGGAATTTTTATTGTTCCCTTTCTCCTTTTTGAAGATGTTACATAGTTGGTACAAAAAGTTAATCTACTTTCGTTGTGATTGTGTGACGCTTTTTCAATACTTTTTCTACCAACTTTCCCTTCCTGTTATATATTTTTTGCTTCTCTCGTCTTCTCTTCCCCATCCATTTCAATATTATATCCTCATGCATTTTGCAATCTTTAGCTCGAGACGTAATACTAAGAGAGGATTCTGCAGACTTTTCATCTATTATAATAATATGATGTGCTGACTGCTGATTCTGATGATATGATGGTGATAGTAAAAGCAAGCAAAGCATGTAGAAAGAGCACCACAACTACAAACTACAGAAAGTTTTCGCATTTTACTAAAATATGCATGAGAACTTCTCCAAGCATCGTCACATCATCAAAGGGGCTTTAAAACTGAGCACGATGTGAAAGGACCCAAGCAAAAGCGGATAAGAGCAAGTAGTAAAGTATTAACACAAAACCTTTTCCTTCCTTTTCACTTTGCTTTCCTTCGTCGTTCCTTTTTCCTGGTTTTCTCCCTGCTGCAGACAACTTGAGACTTCCAGTATCTCAGAGAACACACACACGTACACATCTACTACTACTACCTCGCATCCTTGGGATGAAGGAACGACACGCTGGAGAATAGTTTTATATGCAAACAAGAAGAGAAAGAGAGACAGCCAGACCGAGTGAAAGTAAACAACAATTTTTCATCCAGAAAACTATATTCCAGTTCAACCGCCGTGTTGGATCTACGTCACTGATTGTAAACAATCAGCACCTCATTCATATGCATAGGTATTTGTGAGTCGTGCAACCGTGCACGCTGTTGGTGTCCTCAGGCAAGCTTTCTTCATTTCCTTTTCTCTCTCTCTCTCTCTCTCTCGTGTTATTTCTCCAAACAGAGTCTCGTAGTCTTGGTCAAACAAAGAACGCTCTATCAGACAGTGAGTGAGATTCTCATTTCTTGGAAGTCAACTAAGAGAGTGGTTCGTGGAGATTGTAATGTAAATTGTCATCATGAAACGATCCTATCTCATTTCGACGGTCTACATTGTCTGTTTAGTGATTTTGATCTCTGGTAAAAATCTGACAAGAAAAGGGTTATGCAACATTTCAAGGTCATTTTTATAAAGGTGAACAAGAAAAATACATATTTGTAAAAAAATTGTTGTTTTTCGACTTTCTAGTGTCTTGTCACGCGTGGGGTTATCATCATCCAGCAGCCATTAGGCTGCCAACAGATAAGCCAACAACTACACGTCCGACAACTACTACTACTACTACTACTACAACAACAACAACAACAACAACGTCACTTCCAACTTCGACAATTCCAACAACAGTAAGCACACCCGTAGTGACTAGCGAGAGGGTTGAAACAACGACAGATATATCTGTTTCGACAACTTCTTTGCCAACTAATGTGTCGAATGGTACTAGCGATGAACCATCTTCCTTCTCAACGACAGGTCTCTCCACTATTTTTTCAACGTCAGACAGTAACGTTGAAGTAACTACCACCACAGTAGCCCCAAGTACTGACGCCACACAATCAACTACATCAGCCACAACTCTCATTACAATTGAATCAGCCACTTCCACAGAAGCAACAACTGCTACTGAATCTGTTCCAACAAGTACTACGTCAACAGCAACTGTAGAGAATGTCACAGTGGAAATTAGCTTGCCTGTTACACATGCAAACGGAACAACTGCTGGAAAAAACTCAGAGACTTCTTATCAGACGTCAACTCTTTCAGTATCAACTTTCGTAATAGAAACGAATGTTTCATCGACATCAAGTCCAGTTACATTGAGCGTCCTATCAAAAATTGAGCCAGTGAAAAATGTCTCCTCAGATAAAGCTACAAAATCTGCAACTCAGGCTTGTGTTCGTAATGAAAGTGAGGTTAGTTACTGGGACTTTGGGTATTGTGGAGAGAACTGTACAACCGATAAGGATTGTAACAGACAACAAAACGAGGAGTGCATTTGCGATGGGCCGTGTGGTACGAGCTGCTTGTCTCCAGATTTAGGTATATTTCGTATAATTTCAAATGTGGGAATATTTCATTTGCAATTTGCATAACTATTCATGTATCCAGAAAACATATAACATGCGTTTATGATGGTGTAGTTTCAGTATATTGTGATGCCCCTGGGTCAATAGAGAATGGGAAAGCTCTTCTGGTTGGAGAATTGGGGCTATATGATTACCGAAATCAATTGCAGAGATTTGAGCACAATCAAAAAGTAATTTTTGAGTGTGATGAAGGATTCACTTTGATTGATGGACCGCAAGAGAAAATATGCCGGAATGGATTATGGTTCCCTGCTGTGGGCGAGCCAAAGTTTGTGTTATATATATCCTTCATATTATATGATTGTCCGTA
>JAHZNC010004962.1:0-12974 GCA_027744095.1 Zhuqinia jingwanae | reverse complement strand
AATTTCATAGTAAACATTTCAAATCAGGATCCACATTCACGAAATCCAAATCAGTGGAAATACAATAATGGTACAAACTACCTGGAAGCAGTGTGTGAATAATCTGATAGTTAAAAGTGAAATCTGTGGTCATGCATCTAGGTATGTACATATGTTTACTTTTCACTGATGCATGTTACCAACATATACATACATATTGCATACTTTTGTGTTATATGATTCAATTTTACTGTACATATATTTGTAGGTGATTTAGAAATTTATTGGAAAACATACAAACTCTCAAAAAAAATAGCTAACTACTTCATTCTGATGATAATATATATATCTATACCTCTACGTCTGAACACACAATAATTATTATTAACTTGAATGCTTCGTGCCTGCCACTATACCCATATTATGTAATCATACAGTTGTCATGCGTATAACTCGGCAGGAGGATCATTCCATATTATTATTCTCCTGTCTACGTCATGAAATCTCATTTTAACTACGTCTCACTTTTTTTACTTTGTTTGTTTAAAAGAGTGTACAAGAAAAATCATTCTCCTTCTCTCACCATCAAATAATATGTTATAAAAATAAGTACATAGAAATGGTATATTGTGATGTCTATATATATTACATTTAAATTGCAAAGTGCCAGCAACATTCATCATCTTTTTACTCTCTGTTGTCGTCACAGTCCGTTTGTTATATTAGCAATAATAATAATAATAATAACAAAGTTACGTGATGTTGCTTCCGTTCCACATACTCATCTCCATGAAATGTGCCGGAGGTTAGGAAGAAAAACAATGTTGTTCGTAAACATGCATAATAAATAATATCACCCTCTCTCTCTCTCTCTCTCCTTGTCTTTCTCTCCACATACTATTCAAAATAATATTCTGTACAATATTTGCCTCATCATCATAACTATATGAGTAGTTGTTACCAGAGACCCGGAGAGCACCCGAGTAAGCATATGTACATATATATCTGTATATCCCAAACCAACCCAAATTGAAAACATGAATACCTTATTTGGATAATATGGATATATTATTGCACAACAACCAAAATTCACGAGAGAGCGCAAAACAACAAAAGATATCAATTTGTACAGAGAAAATATCATGTTGGGCACAAACACACAAACCATCATCCCCATCATACATCTTTAGAGAGGAGCTCCTGCTACTACTACTACCCACTCACATTATAAAGATATTTCGTGGAAAAGTGTGGGTCAACTATTATGAAGGTCTCCTCTCTACAGGGCACAGAAAATATTCCTTTTTTTGCTGAGTGTTGTGTCATCTTTTCCAGAGAAAACCTGACAAGTGTGTGTGTAAATGTGTATCATGTTATCTACCTACCTGTTTTATGTTTATTTTGTTGGATGTTGACCAGCACAACATCAAGCGGCACCAGCAAAACATGAAAATTATTACAACACAGCAAGGGTCAAAGTTGCTCATGTTACATATTATTCTTCTTGTGAACTGGCATATAAAAATATGGTCTTGTTTGTTTACTTATGTAGGCACATAAATGCATTACTGCTACTACAGCTACACATATTATTTCATTATTACCAGGAAAAAAATCTTAATGGTATTGTTTATTAATAACAGGGAAAAACCCAAGAAAAACTACTTGTCTACATAATACAACACGTACACATACTATATAATACATTATTTATCCACACAGACATTTATTTGCTCCGCTCTGAAAACTTTTTGGCAACAATTTTCCCTCTTGTCTTTCTTTTTCTCTCTCTCTCTTTCCCTCTTGCATCATCATCATGATTACATCGCGAGTAGCATCATCATCAAGAGCAACAAACGTTGTCGTTGTCGACAGCATCCACAAAGGAAAAAGAAAATCATCTAATGGAACCCAACAGCAGTTTTCCTCTCTCCATGTGTATATATAAATATGCTAGTCTTGCTCTTGCTGCAGGGTTTTCATCTTATTGTACGACTATTTTGATGTATGTGGTGTGGTGTGTGCATGTGTGTATTTTTTTTCTCTTTTGTGCTCCACTTTTCTTTTCTGCACATATCTCTCTCTCTCTCGTTCTCTCTCTGGTGTGATAGTGGTGATGGTGGTATACCTTGGTGTATTTTTTTTGAATTCGCACATCCCTTCCACTTACACAGGCACGTAATTGCTACTTTACAACAGCGTTTGCCAGATGAGCACGACGACATTCTCACTCATAACATGTTTTGGTAGAGATAGATAAAGAGAGAGATACATGCACATGTAGACCAAACAGATACCATATTATTACACACAGCTTGTACTTATGTACATAATACATGCATCTATATATATTTTTTTATCCTTATTTTTACTTCTTTTTCTTTGTCAGCGAATATACATGCATTTCTTATTATATGACATGACAGAAGAAAGTTTTTTTTTGGACAAAAACTTTATTTATAAGAAAAAGGAACAGATAAAGCATCATCATCATCAGCTTCTTGAACATCCCATGTCTCATGATGATGATGATGATAAGGATGATGATGCCATGCCATATTACTACCAACGCCAACAACAAAAAAAGAGAAAACTCTTCTCATCTTCGTCTATGCTGCCGAGTTGACTACTACTGGATGGACTTTGTCGTGCGGAAAACACAAAAAGAATTATATGATGATGACGGTGCAATGTAAAAAATGTATAGTAGTGGTGGCGGTGGTGATGGTAGCAGTAACCCTGTTTTGTAGACTTTCACTTTTTTCCCTTGTCCTCCTATCTATATTTGTACAGAGAGCCAAAAGGGTGTAGCATAAAAGAAGATATCTACATACACCTACAGTTTGGAGGTTGTATATATTATGTATGTTTGCTCTTAATATGTATACATCCCAACCACCACCACCACCACTACTACTACAAGAAGTACCAGCACTATTACCGTCACATGCACACACATACACAATGGAATTGATGAGAGTGAAAGTTTATTTTCCCAGTGCTCCTTCTTTCTCTCTTCTGGCCTGGCCTTTCCCTGACGTCATCATCAATAATATGATGCTAATGCCAAATACCACAAAAATCTAGAAAAAAGAATATAAAGAGAGAGAGAGAGAAAAAACTAACAATTTTTCTCATTTTTTTCTCTTACTTCTTCTTACTACTACTTTTTTTCTTGGCGAGGATCTCTCTGGACAGAAAAAAGTAGTACAAACACCAGGGCTTGTATAGGAAAAGGAAAAAAGTATATGGACCCCACTACACATTGATATACAAACATACTTACAATACCGCATGTAAACTTTAAGTATTTGCACAACAATACACAAAGTCAAGTCAAGGTTCACTGTTTCTCTCCCCCTCTCTCTATCTGTACAGTTTTTTAGCCCATCTTTTCCTGTGTGTAATAATAAATAGCAAATGATTATTACGGGATCATATAGTAGTACTAGTGTAGTAGTTAGTAGATGGACGTTGGGGAATGTGGGATCCTTAAGCATAATAGAACGTAGTCTATAGAAGTATGAGATGTATAACGTTAACACAACAACACCAGCAGAAACATTTTCCAAGTAAACTTGTGCAACACTAGCGATTATTACTCCCGCATGTGGAGGAAAAATGAGAGAAAGTAAAATTTTCAGAGCATTGTGTCATGTATACCTAATGTACCCCCACCACTACTAACGCCGGGATAAAGAGGATATCATATTCGATATTATGAAGGAAAGAGAACAACACACGCTTTATAGGAGGAACACGCACTACCGAAGGGACCTTTTTTGTGCTGGACTCTCTACACACAAAGAAAAAAGTATTCTTATCTCAACTCCTGGTAGTATTAATGATCTCACTTACTTCCATGTTATTGTTGTAAGCTTTATATCATCATTTTGTATTATTTTTTTTGGGTTTTGCCTTTCTTGCGTAGGCATCTATTTTGTGTGTGCTAAAAATAAGATGGGATGATTTTTCACTTACTTTCTTCCGGAGAAAGCGTATATAGAGACTATGGGATAAGCACAAGAAAATGATGACGACAGTAAGAAAAATATATACATGTATACAACAACAATACTTGTACTACGTTTACGTATTAAATGCAAACACTCTTTCTTCATGATTCTCCATCTCCATCACCTTAAAGTGAAAGTGGCGGAGAGGCGATGAAAAAAGGCTCTGAGGATATGACGTCAATCCTCTCTGCTTCCACTCCTTCCACCAAAGGTTCTTGAAAATTTACTCAACTCACACACAGAAAACCAAGTACTACTACTACTATATGTACTCTGCGTCTCATACACATATTCACATATTTGTTGTATATATTATTAAGCTAGCTGCTGTTATAATATGTAATGTCTGCTAGTAGTTTAGACAGCATAATTTCCATGCGTTTGTTTTAGAGAGACAAATAGAAGAAACAGAGCCCCTTCGTGGCGAGTGTGAAATCTTCCAGAAAAGAATGTCACTTGCACATTAGTACGACATTAGTAAAAAAAAAAAGAGAAAACATTTTGCAGTTGTACATCTGTTAGTATTACTATCATGCTTGCCTTAACCTCTAAAATAATCTCCTGGAAATATGGTACGCACTTTCCCAACTGAGCGCTTACATACACACACCAAACAAGAAAGCTTGGAGAAAAAAATGGGTGGATGAGTGTAGTAATATGAACGCTCTGATGAGTAAATAGTATATGGAACGCATGGCAAGGTTTGGCGTACTGGAAAATCGGAATGTGACTTAGCTGGGCTATATATATATAGTAGCGTGCTTGGCCGGACCGGAATAATAATAATGATAATGTGAACTCATCCTATCTCTGATGTTATAGATCATGCTGATACTACAACCAAGTCCCATGTTCCATAATAATGCACAATAGATAATAGCACTTTTCTATTTATAATGGGATAAATGGGATAGAGGATCCCATCATATGGCAGCAACGCCATGAAGACCACTGAGCCAAAAAAAAATACAAGTGAAAAAATGGAGGGCCAACATGATATAATAAACGGCAAACGGTGAAAAGAGAGAAGATGATGGGAAAATGGTGTTATGTGTTGTTGTACAATGGCAACACTACTACCGCTACCAAATCCAACCAACACCACATATACATATGTATGTACACATTATGTATGTAATATATGTATATATTCACCAGCAGTTACAGTTTAGTTGTGGAAGCATTTTTTTTTCGTTGGGTGGTGGTGGTGGTGGTGGTAGTGGTGGATGGCGGATTAAAATGTGAACATGACTGTTATAACTCATGTGGACTCACATGAAAAGACCACCACTGAAAAAAGTATATAACACCAGAGAGACCAGGATGAAAAAGCGACGTGAAATTTAATACAAAATACAGTGCGACACCGAGACACCTCGTACCGTCGAGCAGGGTTTATCGTGAAAGCGTATACATACATACAATTCTTATATCTCATATACTTTTGTACATACGCGGACATATACATAAGACCACATATGAAGCCATGCAGAAAATTAAAAACAAATTTTCCTTGTGGAGGGAAGGAGAAAAAAGGGAAAGAGGATTAAAAAGTAGTAAATTTAAAATCAGATATATAATGCGTCCTCAACACAATCTTTATGGTTGACTGCTTTAATATATGAGCATTATCATATATTATTATTATTATAAAAATAATAATAACATAAGAATAAGAGGGAAAGAGAGGTAGCAGCAGTAGTACCAAGTAACAAAAAATGTATATACTACATTAGATACGATAAGGTACGCAGAAAAATCGAGAAAAAATTGAAAAGTTTTCTTTTCTCTCACTATCTTCTTTATTATTTTTCTTCTCTCCTTGAGAGAGAGAAACTAAGCCAGAAGGAATTTTTTCTGCATTAATGTAAATTTGAGTTAATGTACTATATGTACAGTATTAAGAGAGAGAAAGGAACCATAACTTTTATTTTTAACCACTGAAAAAAATACCCCATTACCACCTTCTTCACTACAACCATCGTCATCAGCATCAGCAACAACGTTTGTAGGACGACAAGAAATACGGTGAAAATAAAGCAGAAGAGGATACGGACATACACACACACACACACACACACTTCATACACCCAGCAAGAGCAGCCATTGTGTAATAACATGTTAGTTGTGTGCTTGTTGTAAAAGTGATAACTGTAATAATATGAAAAGGAGAAAGAAAAAATATTAGGGAAAACGTGCATTTCTCTTACTCACTCAAGCATAAAAAGAAATCTGCACTTTTCTTTTTTCTTCTTCTTCTTCTTCTTCCTTCAAGAGAGAAAAAAGAGGAAGAAAAAAGAAAAGTTATGTGAATGAAACGGGAGAAAGCACTTAAGTATTGCTGCCTGCAAGAAGAGCAAGAGAAGAAAAAAAGAGAAAAAAAGAACTGGTTGCAAACTTAGCTGGAGACTAAAAGAGAATAAGAGAGAGAAGAGGGAAGTTGAGGTGGTTATTGTTGAATAGGTGGTGTGTGTGTACATATTTGTGCCTATGAATAGGGTTGACTGTAAAACACGCATGATAAGTGTATCCAAGACTGTAGAAGAATATGAAAAAAGATTGTTCTTGTATGAGTTTGAGTTTGGTGGCGTTCTAATGGGAAGTCAAGGAAAAAGGCAATGGCACACAGGTATAATATGACAAAAATGAATGTACGTTTGCATGTGTATGGTACAAAATAGAAAGAGGGGATAAACATATAAAAAGTAGTTGGTTCTTTGTACATACATGATGTAATAAAGTAGTATGAAGTAATATTTTTTTTTAAACTTGAATGATAAGTCATTGTTGGGAATAAGCATCTCTGCAGTGCTGCTATACTATATAATATACTCTCTAGTACACATATTCGTGCTAGATTTGTCCTACTTCTGTCCCCAGTCATGACTTGAACATTTGTCTTCCATTTTTTCTGGTCTTGACACACTGGGACAGCAGAAGAGAAGAGAGAGTGTGTGTGTGCATGTGTGTAGTAGTAAAAAGTAAGTAGACAGGGAATGAAAGAGAATAGGACAAATGTGTAATGGTAGTGGTAGTAGTAGGAGCAGAAGTACATTGTGATGTGAAGGCGATAACTTTCTAGGAAAAAAAGGCCGACACGGTTGGAATTAGAATTATATGTATGCTCCGCTTGTACTCCACGTAAACATGAAAAGAAAAGAAGAAAATGAATGAATGTGGCAGAAAAGGAGTAATCAATTCAGCAAAAGAGAATATATTATGGCACTTGTCACCATTCCAAAGCTATTGAAACGTAAAGTAATGGTGAAAGCCAGGATGTTAGTCAGAAATAAGTCTTTACGCACTTGGTTGCCACAAGAGTTTTTTATTATCTTGTTGGTCATTGCATACATGCTCATGTTACACACATGCATATTATTACTATGCATAAAAAACACAAAAAAAAATACATTATTAGTTTTAAATTGAAACATTAATTACTTTTAAAAGCTTTCAAAAAAAAAATATATAAGGCTACATATAAATAATATTGAAACTTTTATAATAATCACCGTAAAAATTTAAAAGACTGACTTGCTCTCTTTGTCATCATAAATCATAGTAGATACTTGTGACGAGTAACGTTTTCATGAAAACAAATAATAATATTTGAAGTGATATACACTTTTATGCACATAAATCCTGCAGTTGCTTAGTGAAAATAAAGTGTCCAAAGAAAAAAGGTTAAGAATCTCAGCCATTGTTCCACTTTCACTACAACAAGCAAGTGAAAGTAAAGTGGATAGTGGGAAAGTGGAAAAGATGACAGATATACAAAGGGACAGAAAAGTGTCGTGTAAAATGAGCACACGGTCATTTTTTTGATGGGGAAAGTTGCCGTGTAGCAACTAACCTACTAAAACACTATTACTTCCACTACATACTTCTCTCATTGCTCCTTTTGACGACGACATGTGATCCAAGATATATTATTTTTATTATTCCACTTTTTTATACTCTAATTCCCAAACTTTATGCAAAATATATATATACTTATTTTATTGTTCCATATAAATTCTTCTCTTTTTCTTTTTGCTTGATAGTGTGCATATAAAAATAAAAGAGAAAAAAACTTTCATTGGTGGTGGTGGTGGTGGTCATACTACATTTACTATTGCTAAACTAAACTCAAAAACTTTGTATTGCTTCTCCAACAATAATATCGTTATTACTGCCACTACTTTAGATTATACCTACAATATATTATGTAATACTCTCTATACGTACCTATATGTATATATATTACTTACTTTATTCACACACACACACACACACACAAACACACAAAACTCCAGAAAAAAGTTATAGTAATAATAACAAACCGAGCAAAGGAAAATTTATGCACAAACTTCTCCAACTGCTTTCTCCTCCCACTTTTTGTGATAATTTTATCTGAATGAATTGCTGCGGAAAAGGATGCTGCGCAAACGGTAAAACGGTTTATATTCCTTTTTGCCTTGATAATATTATGTGCGTTTTCGCCTACTTTACCCAACAAATACTTGGTCTACATTCATTTCCACCCCAAGTTTACTTTTAGGGCACGTACTCAGCCACAGCAAACCGAAGAAAAATTATTTCCAGATTCACTCAATGCGTATTTATAAACCACTGAATTGTTATAGACCGACCAGAAGTGTAGTACGCATCAGCATCATAATGACATCATATTCCAAACTTTTATCTATATCCATGCATTTATGTATGTACCTATACCCAATGTACTCTACAATCCCATAAACAAACACATGTGGAACAAAGTTCTTTGGGAAGCAAAAGGGAAGACTAGCAAACAAAGTGGAGAATACACAAAAAAAAATTTATTTAATGTTCATAAAACAACCTGATAACTTGTTTAAATTGATATTGTTTATATTTTTCCCGTGCGTATAATGTATATTATGTGATTGTACATATTACATAATATGTCAATAATAAAAAATAGTACTCACGTCACACATGTGTATGTTATTTATACACCATCATATCCTTCATAATATACACGTAGGTATATACTAAGCACACACACACACACACACACATGTACTCATGTTACTTCCATAAAAACAAATGGATTCTTCAGACCAACTCTTAAGTATTTAGGTGGTAGGTATGAAGTGACCAGTAGCATTTGAGTTGCGGATTATTTGTGAGAGAGAGATAGANACACACACACATGTACTCATGTTACTTCCATAAAAACAAATGGATTCTTCAGACCAACTCTTAAGTATTTAGGTGGTAGGTATGAAGTGACCAGTAGCATTTGAGTTGCGGATTATTTGTGAGAGAGAGATAGAGAAATCTAATGTTTACCACTGCAGACCACTCAAAAAATCATTTGCCACTTTTTTATTACCCTTTGGCGATATAGACAACTACAACTCAAGAAGAAGAAAACTTTCACTTTTTTTTCTTTTCTATATATCAATCCATCCCACAATTCTTTTGTGTGTATTTCTGCCGTGTACAGAAGTGGTTAAGTGTGTTTGTTTTTGACAGATATAAAAAAAGGCAAACGTGCCATCGGTATTAGTATTATTAGCGGTATCAATAATGATGCTTGTATCTGTATTTTAGTCGGGAAAAATATATCTAAAGAAAAAAATCTTTCTCCACTTTCTGTTCTTTTTTTGTTGCAGCATTGTTTTTTGCTGCAACCTTTTTTACTCAAATTTTTATTATCTTTCGTTTCCACCCTTTTAGTTCCCTTTTCCACATCGCGTTAAAAACTGGATATAACAATAATAACAGCATTGATTTTGTATTGGACTTACTAGTATATCCATAAATACATGATTGTACTATTCATGTTATTCTGATTTCTTTCCCTGGTTGTTTGAGCACAACTTGAGCGTAATATATTTTTGTAATTCTATTACTATTAAACATTTTTTACTGATGTTTCATGATTATGTATACACCATATATACACACGTTTATCATCATCTATGTGACTTCCGTTGTTCTTTTACTTGGATAGAAGGAACTGTGGTATAGAACAACAACATGATTATTAGAAATAGTTTAAACAGATCAGCAGTGCTGATATAAACTTGTATTTTTTTATACTTCCTCTTTTATATTCTCTGTGATGTGGAAAATGGTGAGATGAAAGAAGTAGCCAAGGGCATGATTTCATTGGTTGGCTTTTATATTTCCTCCTTCCTTCTCCCTCGTCAATATTAGTAGCGTTTTACATGTTGGAAATAAATGTACCCATATAATCAGAGAGGGGAAAATGGAAAGAGGGTTCAAACCCCTTCTCAAAAAAATATCCATAAAAGACGATACAAACTTGTGTCGATACAAAAATATCGTAACCTTATATAATATGAGTTTGTGGGTATGAGTGCACGTATTTATGATGAGCTCTTAAGTAAATCAAAGTCAGGATATACTACTTACTGTTGTTATGTTGGAATGGCTGCAAAAGCCTGCCACTATTGTATAGATAGATCACACGTTGAAAAGGGCAAACTTGTACGGGGTCTCTCTCTCCTCTCTCTTTCCAATTTCACCGAATTCAGTGTTGTGTGTATAGCAGCTTTGCCTTAAATCACATCTGAAAATAGAACACACAAAAAAATACACAATAAATATAGATATTTATTTTACATGGAAAAGAGTATAGTGACGGTGGGAGTAGTAGAGTAGAAAATACAACATCGCCTCAGGTAACATTCCTCAAACGCTTTGTTAAACTTTGTTTGAACTATCTTCTGTTCGATTGACATCACGTGTTTGCTTTTATGCACAAGCAGCAGCAGCAGCAGCAGCAGCAGTAACAATGAATGCAATCCATGTGATTTGAGCACACAGCCTCGTTCTTTAATTTCGACATATAGCGAGAGGGAGAAGAGGAAAAAAACTCAAGGGAAAACTGTTTTGTATCATTTTGTTCATTGATGTGTGTTGGCGTCAGTGGAGGCATATGCTTTTACACATATGAATTCCTTGAATTTTGGCAGTTTGATGTATTGTGTAATGAAAAAGTGGAGGCAGTGGTGGTGGTACACGTACGTAAATCTGCTACCTGTAAATAAAATCCTTTGAAGTGCTGCTTCATTCAAAATACGAATTTTTGTATTTGTACACGTGGACAAAACCTATATACATCATGCATTCCTGTGCAAACAAGTGTAAATGAAATCAAAGGGAAAATAAATGCAACATATATGCAAAAGTGCAAGTTTGGTAGCAAAGAGTAAGCTTTTCAGAAAAAAATTAAAGTATTTCATATTAAAAAAATTTGCTTTCCTTTTCCTTTTTTTCATCACCTTTCTCTCCCACCCACACTTTAATCCAATCCAACATCAACAACATAAATCTCAAACAAAAAATATTACACTGTCTTTAAGACAAGCAAAGTAGTAATCCTTTTGTTCTTCAAAATAATACTCTGTGCATGATGATGATGATCATGACTAAAATTAGCATTTTTGTCTAAACAAATTCATCCTTTATTGGTATTCTCAAAGTTAAACTGCTTCATTGAAGCTATATATAACTTATATGCATATAAATACATTACGCACTCACTCAAGCTTTATGAAGGCATGCATGTTGTTGTATGCATGGACAGTAGTAGTGAGCACCAACTTCAACTTTTACTTTGTTTAATACTCTGAAAATCCTCTGAAACTTACGTAAATACCATACCACCGCCAACATTGCCTACCTACATAACAAGCTACTATTCTGCTAAATATCAAAATCATGTGTAATGCTATTAACAAAAGAGATCTACATCACTTCACTTACTACTACTACTACTACTACTACATAAAAAATAAATATATTGTGTACTTTCAAGTCGATAACCAATGTGTACAAAAAAGGGGGAAAGACCGAAAAAGCCAATAAAAGCAGTCTAGAGAAGTACGAGTATCAAAAAGCCAACCTTATAATAGCATCGCCAGCAACACAATAAATTAATGTTTCTCTTACCCTCTTCAAAAGAACAAACATGGTTTACTTGCCAAAGTATTATATATTAATAATAATAACAAGTGCAAAATACCTGAGCTGTTATCGATATACTCCATAATAATAATATTAATAATAATAATATGTACATTATTATGCCTAAGTACTTGTAGCAAGTAGGATTTTAATATTAATGTTCTCCATCGATTAACTTTTATTGGGCATATAGTAGTAACCTATGTAGTAGTATGAGCATGTGTGTTTTTTAATATTAATACTCAACGTCTACTTCTCTGAAATATATTCACGAATACTAAAATATGCCATATTATTATATATTAATGTACACCTCTTAAGTACATGTGTATACTAATACATGGTTATAAATTTGTTCTGATTAAACAAGCTCTCTTGTGTAGTAGTAGTAGTAGTAGTAGGAGTAGTAGTGTGTACTTGAGCTTCAGTGATGCGATATGTGCATACACTTTTGTTTTGGTTTCCTATTGTATGGTTCACTATCGCTACACTACCATATACTCCTTTTCTCTAGTGTTTGTGGGTCGAAAATGTTGAGAAATGTCTTCTTTGGTTTTGTTTCTAATATCCCATCAATCTCAAGACATACTAAACCCGAATGGAACAAGAGGTAATAATAATTCGTAATGTGCAAAATCTTATGTATGTAAGTACAGAAATATAGTGTGCATATATGTAGGTATGTATGTTATGTGCCTAAATATTATGGAAATACGTGTTTAAATGGTTAGTAGGTCTATTCTCTCTGGTTCAAAATGTATAATAATATGGCACAAAACTATGCATGCACACTATTTTGGTGTGATGGCCTTGTTATAGTTTTTTTTTGGTTTACCTCTGGCTTTCAAAATTTAAGCGGTTAAGCTTTTCTTCTATGTACTTTTCTCAGCTTTAACATTTTGCTATATAAATAGGTGTATATATAATAATAATTATATACGTATGTATGTATATGTATGTACATTATATATAACAGCAAATATCACTACACATGCATTATATACCATCACAACC
>JAHZNC010004961.1:0-14459 GCA_027744095.1 Zhuqinia jingwanae | reverse complement strand
GATGGGAGAATAATATTATAATAATTAAAATAAAGTCCCGAGAAAACTGAGAGATAAAAAAGAAAGAAAGGATACTGAACACCATAATAATATCATCAGATAATATGTATATACGTACTTAACATAACATGAGCAGAGCAGCAGCAGTAAGTAGTACAACATGTGCTATGGGGAGGAGTTTTGCAAAAAATAATAAAAGAATTAAATTTTTTACTTGTCTTTTTGCAAATAAAATAAATCAGCAACAGCGGGTTTTCTTACAAAAAGCATACTTTTATTTGCGTCATGTGATCAAAAGGGGGTATAAAAAACAGAGGAAGAAAAGAGGGGATTTTGAAGTAATTCATATTACTACTTGTATGCATGTAGTATAGTAATACGCAGTGTTATGTTAGACAGATATATATTTTTTTTTTGTATTGATTATTTTTGTTGTATTTATTTTTTCTACGTATTGTTTGCAGACTTCCAGAAGATGTCTGGCTGGTGGATTTAGACGCTAATCGCATATCGGGTCCTTCGAACGCCGAGAGAGACAGCTGTAATTTCGTTCCAGCTCTTCCAGAACCAGAAGCGTCCGTGCTTCGCAATCATCTAAAACAGGTATGGAGACTTTGCAGAGAAACTTTGATATGAAATCCAGAGAAATAATAACAATAATAATATAAAAAAATCGAGGAGCGCATATATATATATATATTTTTTTTTACCTACCTAAACAATAAATATATATGTAGGTACGTTTATGTATGTATGTATACATCAGAAATAGGATATTTGTATGTATATATATTTTTTTATTCAATTTTTTTTATCCGCTAGCCCAAAATACGACAAAACAGACAATATATATATATTATATAGATAAAATTTAGGTATGTATGAAAATATATATGGCGGTTGGTTACCATATAACATAACGTTATTATGTTCCACAAAACACCGCAAAAAAATAAATTACCGAAAACCTTTACCTCTGTTAATGTATGCTGTTATGCCAACCTACAAAACAACCACGCTTGGTTGGTTACCATATGACATAACGTTATTATGTTCCACAAAACACCGCAAAAAAATAAATTACCGAAAACCTTTACCTCTGTTAATGTATGCTGTTATGCCAACCTACAAAACAACCACGCACAAAAAAAACTGGGTTGGTTAGCGATTTGATACGATAATGCTAACAAATTTGAGTTTTTTTTTTAATTTTTTTTTTGTTGGGACATAAAAATCCAGTAGCAAATTGTACACTATAATGCATGATTGCTTATTATGTGCACAATATGAACTGTATTTTTTATGTCCTGTATATATTATTATTATTATTATTATATGATTACTATCTGAGCCATAATATTATGTATTGATTTTTCCCCACACCACACACAAGTAGCAAAACTATATATTATTATATGATGATTTATATATCAGTGGGAAAACTTCTTTTTTAAAGATATAGCCCAAGTCGCTCTCATTTTCTTCTTTATTTTGAAATCTGCTGATAAGATCTGAATAGAATTGTGTGAGATAGCAGGGAGGTGTTTCTTTATATATTATATAGTCTATATACTAGTTAGTATTACTAGATGGTGTATTGGGGCAATGAGAGATTTAGGTTTTTTAATCACTTATTATTATGTTTCTCTCTTTACGAAAGGTTATTTAATTATTATTATTATTATTGTCACTGTGTTCAATATTGATATTATATAATTGACTACATGGTTGAATTAGTTTGAAGGTTGAAGCTAAATCGTGGGGGTGGACAGATAATATGCAAATGGCTAGGGCAAAAGTGCAATAACAAACAACAAACAGCTCTTTCCTTCTCTCGCTCTTTTATTAGTGAGGCCATTGAGTGTAGAAATGTTTTTTTTTTCTAGCAAAAATATTATTGCGCAAAAAACTTCAGTAGTGGGTGTTATGTAAAAATGATGATATGAGCAAATGTATAACACACTGTTCTTCAAAAAAAAATACTAGGTAGAAAACAGGATTTAAAAGGGGGTGTCATATATTATGATTTACAAAGGTAGTAAAATCATCATCATCACCCCTCCATATTTACTTGTTAATTTAAAAAAAAAAAGATGCTACTAAATGACATATCTAATCTATTTCCTGGCGTCGTCTTTGTGTGTGTGCAAAAATATAGTCATGACACATATACCATAATATTATTATAAACCATATATTTATTTAAATATCATCTCCACTCTCCACAAAAACATTATACTTTGTTTCTCTTATTTTCATGCATTCTTATTCCTCACTACCAGCACTACCACCATCACAGATCACATCCCCGCAACTTTTATGTGTGTGTATACATTTAATTTTAGCATTAAATAATTAAATTACCTGAATATGATTATGATTATTATTATTATTATTAATTATTTATACCACTGTGTAAACAACCTGACTGTGTTTTTGCTTTAAAAAAAACATGCATTTTAAATGTGTCTCCTTTTTAATGTGCCTTTCTCCAACTCTCTCTCTCTCTCTCTCTCTATTATTATATGTCTGTCTTGTTTTCTCTCTCTTTCTCTGCTCTCATTTATGCTTCTTGTGTGTGCAAAAAAAAAACCTTCTTCATTCATCATCTTCTTGTGTGTGTATGTGTGCGTATGTGTGTGTGCTACCTACCATACCACTGCTGCTGCTACGAGCAGGCCATTGGTCGCATGGACCTGCAGATCAATTTCTTGCAACCTGCTTCTTCTTCCGACACCTCTAATGTCAGTGTTAGTCAAAACTCTCTTTTAAAAGTCACCTTTTTTAATTACAATTTTTTTTTTTTTTGATTACACCCTCTTAACATTTATCCTTTGTTTTGTAAACTAACTTTTACTAACATTACTCATGCTAATTACTAAAAGTAACTAAAAATTAATTAGTCAATGATAATATTTTAACAAATTTGTGGTAACTAATGTTATATAATCATAAACATAACAATGTATATATTATATACTAAAGTAACTATATAATAATTTTTAATGCTTTATTGTCATGATTAAAAGACATTTGACAGGTTTATTATTAATAATATCATGTCATATTTAGTAGTAATTGTTTTAGTAACTGATATTATTTCAAATGTGTTTAAATTTTTTCAGTTATAGATTTTATTGTACTTGCTCATTTTTAATTTTTATTTAATTTTTGTTATTTTTTTGGTTTTTTGGTTTTTGTTTTGCATGTTTGGTTTACTGTCTTTTTTGATGAAACCATAGCTGCTACAGGGCACTCATGTTATACCTCTGAATTGGGATGGTTTTATCCAGGCATTGACGAGTATGTCGTCAGCTCCGTTCCCTGAGCTTTCGTCTCATCACCAGCCTGCACCTGTGCAGGAGTTACACTTGGACATGTCTCATGTCGGGGGTTCTACCGGAAGTCTACACCAACTCCCTCCTCATACTTCTCATATGACACTTAGTAGTAGTAGTAGCAGCACCAATGTACCTTTGCCTTCCACCTCAGCCTCCTCACAACAACAACAACAACAACAACCTGCCCCACCACAACCACAACAATCATCTTCAAAGGAGGGGAGTGCGGGTACATCCCCCGCTAGTAGTAGTCTTGGTTTACCTGGTGGCATTTCAGCTCAGCAGTCCCCTCAAAGGTCATCCGTGACTACGCCAACACATCACCAACACCAGCAGCACTCATCTCCTCAACAAGGAGGAGGACATGGGAGTAGACATCCCACCAATTTTAATCCTCTTATATATGGTAATGATGTGGATTCGGTGGATGTTGCCACGAGGATTGCCATGGTTAGAATGAAAACAATGATGCCTTCTCCACAATTTGATTTGATAAAAGAAGCTTGATGTCTAGCAAAAAGAAGAAGGAAAATACATATATTAATAATGTTTTTTGTATTTTTGTGGGTATTGTCGCTATCCATCAGGTTCGATTTTTCAACTCTCCAAACTTACTGGCAAACTTCGGCGAGCACACAAGAACTCTCCGGTTGTACCCTCGACCAGTTGTTGCGTTTCAGATTTCTAGTTTTCTACGCTCTCGCCCACATCCATCATCCCAGTTCCTTAGCAGATTCGCCAAAACTCAGGTAATAAAATTCCCTTTTTATTGCGCTTTCATCTTCCATCGTTCCGTCTGCCACTACTACTATATCACGTTTTTATGGAACAACAAAATTACACAGCCTGTAGCAGCTGAGCATTATAAATGTAAGTTTTTTTTGCACAAACACGGAGAAAACCAACATGAGAGGAATCACTCAGAAACAAGATGAGAGGAAATTGAAATATTAGATTATAATAACGATTAGAATTTTACTGCCATTAATGCGAATAAAATGAAACCGGGAAATAAAAGTGATGATGATGATTATCAAGATGATAATAATGAAGGGCAAAGTAGCTGGAAGAACTAATACAATGATCCTGTGTGGCATTATTACAGGACATAACGCATTAATAATACTTGACTCAATATGACAATCAACAGCCTCCGTCTTGATAACAATAGTAATAATAATATCCTTGTTCACATCATATGCATACATATTCCCTACATGTCATTCCAAGTAATAAAAATGACAATGGTATTGACAGGCTTGTTTTCTAACAAAAAGTAAATGGTTGAGTTGTCACTTGTCGGTGCACCGAATCCATCAGTAATAAACTCTTGAAGAGAAGTTGGAAGTTTTTAATATCTTTTTTTACACATTTTTGAGATGATGGAAAACAAGGACGTGTTAAAAAAAACTTTTATTTTTGCAAAGTAAATAATTGCATGCATGGGATGGAAGATTGAAGAGCGTCATTGAAGCAGAAAGAAACAATTGTAGATACATTTATGGATTATAATAATGATGACAGATTATATGACGGCTTGCTTTATTTATTTGGATATTCTGTGTAGGCTGTGGAGTATTTAGCGGAATGGTGCTTGGCTCCAACGAATTTGGCTTTCCTCCGCGTTCAAACAGGAGTTTACGATCCTACAATAATTGGGGATAAAGCCAAATGGTATGCTCACCTTCTTGAACCAATTAACTTCAATATCTACACAGATGTACCTGGATTGTGTTCAGTATTGCGAGGAGGACATGAAGTTTCCGTTCCTCCTACAGGTGAGCTAATCTCGTCATATAACGACCATAATAATCAGCATTAACAAGAAAAGTTTCACATGACTTGTAAAAAAAGGTTGTGAATGTTTTCACATGACTTGACCTCCCTCGTTACTTGATATTTTTTATTAGTTAGATAATATGAAACTTAGCTGGTTGCTCTCATTGTTTATTTCTTACCTTCTTTCTGATTTATTTCTTGGAAATTATTATTTCATTTTTTTTTGTACTAAAAATAATATACAGACGAGAGTGGTTCCGACTCGGAAAGAGGTGGAAGTGGGGAAAGTACTTCTAGCTACTCTTCTTTGTCGGATTTCGTGTCTGAACTCGCCTCCTCAGATTTGTCACCAATCGGACCCTCGTCTGTTACGCAACGTATGAAATCCTACCAGCAACATGATTCCTCGTATGCCGACAGTTTCGGCGGGGATGAGTTTATTCAGCGGGAATTTTCCGCCAAAGATTTTGAACGGGGTGACCGGAATGTTACCTCACTATGTAGTGGCCTTGATTCCTCCACCGTGTACAAACCCCCGTCATCATTACAGTATCCTGGGGACTTTGCAAGACAACGAAAACGCTCAGACTCGGGATCTGGCAGTGGATCCGGCTCAGAGTCCAGTGTGAGTTCAGGTGCTGAGGAGATGAGTGGTGACAGTCGAAGAGCTTCTGTTGAGACAAGAACATCAGAAAGTAGGAAAGGATCAGATGTCATGGGAACAACTGCGCCATCATCAGCTCTTCCCTTATCGCAACCACCAGTATTCCAAAGTACCACAACAGGTGAGGCCAGCTCCACTGCTGATAGCACTCCAACGGCTGCCTCTACCCCAAGCACGGGGAGTCATCATCCGCTTACATCTTCAGTATCGTCAATAGCAATGGCTTCCGTTGGTGGACATAAAGAACCTGTCAGACAAAGTAGTTTTGGCTCAGGATCTCTATTTGGCAACTTGGCAACACAGGCAAAGGAACTTGTGAAGGAGACAAAAAGGCAAAGTAGTCAGGAAGGGTTGCTCTCTCAAGTTGACAAGGTAAATTGAATTGCAAAAAAATAATGTGTTAAAAAAGTATTAGTTCTCACGATTTTTTTAGCTGATATATATTTTTTTGCCCCAATATGAGTACTGATTCACCACAAATTCTTTGTTTTTCCATACCTTTTATCCGATTTAACATCAAATTTGTGTGATGCTAATTTTCTCCACAGTTGAAATCAAAGACAAAAGAAAGGTTATCTGAAGCACGGCATAGCTCGTCATCTGGCTCCGAAGACCACGGCTTTCTAGCTCCACTCGAGCAGTTGAAAACTCAGGCAAAACTGGCTGCTGAGGAAGCAGGTAAGTCGGTACATGTGGGTCTAAGTAAAACGGCTCTGGACGACATTACAATCGCGAGTAAAAGCACGTGGGAGGATATAACAAAGTCAGCCAAAAAGGGACTTATGAAAGTAAGAAAGGATTTTTAAAAAACTTTTAGCAAAATTGTCATCACCCACGCATATCAATGTTCCAAAAAAATGTATTTTTCCACCATAGACACGATGTGACTCATCCGAGTCCAAGGAATCAGTAGAAATCAGGAAGGACTCATTGGAGCGACGGGATTCCACGTCTTCACTATCTTTATCCAAAGCCGTCGTGCCTCAGATTAAAGGTGATGTGGGACGAGCCGTTGGAAGGGACTTTTTCTCCAACATGAGTTCCGAGCTAAACGGGTTGGCCTCACAAACTTCATCAATGTTTTCGGATTTGTTTGGGGGTAAGTTGAGACAATGAAGAAGAAAAAACAAGTGCCTACCTCGCTAAAGTGAATCATCCTTCACTCAAGCAGTAGTAAATTGCAGATAGGTATACAATGTTGAATTACTGAGTATATCTGTATTGATGAGTTTTCATGATTTATTTTTACTTACCCCATGATTGAATCCTCTAACTAATTGCCAATTAAACCATTTTTGGCTCAACTCACACTTCTTGTCAAAAATATAAATAAACTGCTTCCATATCCGATTAAATATCTATTATGCCCACTGGTTTTATTTCAAACTTTTATATTTTCTCCATTATATATATTTTTTTTTGTATAGGGAGTGGTAACCGAAGCAGCATTTCCGCTTGCGCTAGCCCAATTCGTGCAGGGAGTCCTGCTCCTTCAGTGGCTAGTAGCACAGGTAGTCTTCCAGCTGCTGTGTTACGTTCCGTTCAGAAAGAGTCACCCTCATCCTCCACTAGTGGTGTTGGTAGTAGTGGTGGTATGGCAAGCAGCGCAGCTCACGGCCCTTTCCCCACCGGACGTAAGGGATTGGTTGAGAGGTCAACGCTTATCAAGCACACTACAGCACATTTGCATCCTCAGAAGCAAAAGACTGATTTCAAGATGATGCATAAGCTATCTGGAACTCAGGCTACAAGTAGCACCAGTGCTGAAAATCAAGCTTTCCTTTCTGAGGTAAGAAGAAGAAGAAGAAGAGAAAAAAATGCATGGTTTTAAACTTTTTGTGTATGGTTGTTTTCATCATAATAATGCGTGCGTGCATGTATATGTACATGATTTAGGTAACTAATCAGGTACTAGCTGGGGAGGGAGTAGGTTGGCTTCGAGTGGGACGGCTGAAGAAGTTGTTTGAGGATGAAAGCTATCGAGTGATGGCTGTTGCTAAGTTGAACAAAACTTTTGATAGAAAGATTGGACCTGATGATCACATTGATGATGTTGTAAGTGTAATACGACGTTTAGTACTAGCGCAAAAAAAAACACTTTTTCTGTTCTCGTGTTCTCTTTTTTATTTCTTTATCAAAAAGTTAAATGTTGAATAGGATTGAATTAGATTTTATCCGTATTGTTGTTGTTGTTGTTGTTGTGGTGGCTTATTAATAGTGCATTACAAAGCCAATATGGAAGGGAATGCTGAAAATATTACAACTTCTGATTGGTGGCTTGGAATATAGTTCAGCTAATCGTGGGCTGGGTGGAATGGCATCTGCATATCAGGTTAGTGTACATCTGCCTTATCCTTTTTTTGTTATGGTTAGAAGTTTGCGTTTTTTTTAGCGAAATGCAATTGTATTGACTTTTATCTTGTAATTTAGATCTTAGAAATAGCACATACTCATTATTGGACCAAAGAGACGGCTGAGCTGAGTGGGGACTCGGGGTCGCAATATTCACAGTATCTGGATCCATCTGGGATTAGCCCTGGAGCAATGTCGATGGGGGCATCACCAGTTTCTTCTGCTCAAGTATCTCCAGAGCCCTCAAGGAGACCTTCCGCTCAGTCTGGTGAGCATCCCCGTAAGGATATCCCGATTTAATTTTTTTATTGATCGTCCCACTATTGCAACGTGATTGATATATGCATTGTAATCATTGTGATGTTCCGTTAGCATACGACCAAGGACCAGAAATGTTTGGCGGAGGAGGTCATAGTGCCGAAATATTTCGGGATATTTTGCAAACGAAAAAACAAACGTTGGTTTCTCGTCTCAGCTCATCCGAAAGTCATGTAAGTACCGTCGTAATACCCCGTGAAATACGGCTTATCTAGTTACCATGGTGTTAAACATCATATGTGCAATTTGCGTTTGCGAACAGATTGAGGGAGAGGGGTCACCACCTGCATCTGTTCCACCTACTTCCACAACCAATGTAGTCATGAATCCTACATGGCCACCACAAGGTGTTCCATTAGCTGGTAGTTCGAGTGGAAAGCCTCGACTGACAAGCAGGCTCTCACAAATGTCTTTGCGGTCCACAGTTTCAGACACCGAACTCGAACAGGTAAAACGGAATAATATTCGTAAATATATATGTATGTAGGTATATATCCAACAAAAATACTGGAGATGAACAGGTCATCATCATCAACTACCGAATTAAATTTATCCCTTTCGTATCAATATAATATATGGCTATATTATTTTAATGTATCAGGGCTCAGGCCGTGGGAAGCGGAGTCCAAGCGTTTGGTCCAGCAAGTCCGCACTAGCTGCTGGCTTGCGCTATCACGCTGGCTCTCTGATTCCAACCGGAAGCTCTCCCACAAGTCCGGATAATGGGCGGATGTACATATTCGAAGGGCTGTTGAAAGAAAGGTCATTCCTGTTGGATGAGATGCAGTTCTGGGAAGACGTATTCCTGGATGCGGTTGCCCAAGAGAGGGAGTTGGTGGGGATGGATCAAGGACCACGCGAAATGATGGATAGGTACCAGTCCTTGAGTGACAGTGAAAAGAAGCGTTTGGAACATGAGGAGGATCGTCTGCTAGCTACTCAGCTATATAATCTCGTCTCTTTCATGTTGATGATGGATGTGAATCGACAGGCACTCAAGCAGAAAATTCGACGTCTTCTAGGAAAATGTCACATGGGGCTTGTCTACAGCCAAGAGATAAACCAATTATTGGAACAAGTCACTCATTTGGTAAGCAAACAATATATTTAGTCAATAATACACAGAAAGCATTTTGATATCATGCTTACTAATTACCTTCACATTTCCTACCATCCTCTCACAGACACACACATAATAACACTCATTATATTCCATTCAAATAATGGAAGAATATGTACCTTGTACAAAATGCTATATGTATACACGCATGCATACTATGTAACTGCTCAGAGATGCATTTATAATGGGTTTGATTTTATTGATGATTTTCCACTCTTTTTGATGGCCAACAGAGAGGAAATGCCGTTGATTTAAAGCCTGTCGGTTCCCGTTTGGCTCACAGGCAAACATTTGCCGTTCACGCGGGCTCGGAGCCAATCGGTGATCTACTCTTTATGGAAGTTCGTGATGACGGGTTGGTTCTTAGGAATGTTGCTGGGGCAATTGTAGAAAGGTAAAAGAAGCGAAAATATATATATACACACATTTAATGAATAAATGCAATAAATTTTCCCTTAATTGAGGAGAAACTAAACTTTTATTTAAAAAAAAAGAAACCATGTATTTTTCTGAATTGAAATCACAATTCTGCCTTTTAATGCATTCATTATTTTTCTCTATATGTTGTTCAGGTGGTGGTGGGAAAGGCTTGTGAACATGACATACAGCCCGAAAACCAAGGTGCTTTGCTTATGGCGTAGAAACGGGGGTCAAACCCAGCTCCACAAATACCACTCTCGCAAATGTAGGCAGTTGTATCAGGCAATCAAGGAGGCAATGGAGAGGGCTGCTGCAAGAAGATCTGCCCCTTTACCAGGAACAGACCTGGGTGGTGAGTTTCCCGTGGAGGACATGGCCACTGGTCAATGTGGCCTTTTACAAGTTTGTCTGGAGGGAGTTGGACTCCTCTTTGCCAACAGCAAGGTCTGTTCAATTTTTCATAAAACTTTTTTTACCCTCTTTCTCTCTTTCTCTTTTGTCTTTTATCAAAAGAATATTTACTATTATTGTTATTGTTATATAATATTGCTATACAACTTTTAGTCCTTCTTACTCATCATCATATATAAAGTACTAAACGCTAATAATTTTCTTACAATTCATGTTTTTTCCCATCTGCGACAAAAAAATATATATTCTAATCAAAATATGTATGGTGGTTTCCCGGTTGATATAATCAGAAACATAATATTATGATCATATTCATTATATTTCAAGTTTTATGCAATATATATATTTATGTTCCTCTTGCTCTCCCATGGAATGGAAAAACTATTTTTTATAAGGCTTCAAGGTTATTTAATATGCATACCTATTAATGAAAAGTTAACAAAAACGTATATGAAAAATTTATTTAAAAAAAACAGGAAAGTTTTTTTCTTCTAATTTTTTCTGCCTTCGTATTAAGTTACCCCCAAGATACAGCCACTTGAAGGCATATGCTATCAAACAAAAATATCAAATTTTCAAAACAACACCAAGGTCTTCTTCCTAAAAGGCCTATTACCTTTCACTGTCGTTTTTTCAAAACTGCATATCTTCATTCATATGCCAACAAAATTTATACTATATAATACAGCAACAAAGCAGCTTTACTCATTTCCACAAATAAACGTTAATTAGCATTGCAAGGATTTGGGTTTTTGGGGTGCATTGCAAAGTCCAAGTCTGAAGTCATCCAACTATACATAGTATGCTAAAGACTTATGAGAAAATAATGTACTTTCTACTTTTCCATACTTTTGATCCAACCTCAAAAAATAATGAGTAAAGCTAAATAATTGCATTTGTAAATATATTCAAGTTTTAAAGGGGCTCGTTTCCTGCGCACACACAAAAAGTAATCCAAACAAAACAGCTAAGTAGTAGTAGTAACAAAGAGGGCCAAAAAAAAAAAAAACGTTTCCTATAACCGCTCTCCAATTATTAAACGTGCAATATATTATGCAATAATAATATAGCCAAAAAAAACACACACACACAGGAACTCATAATAACAACGTTAATATTATATTTCTTTTTATAAATATATATATATATATCGCTCGTATTTTCCACTTCGTCTTGTCGTATAAATGTACTATATATAATGTTAATGGAATGGTGAATGGAAAATATATTTTTTCAATACATTTTAAAAAAAAACTGAAAAAGTAAACTTTCTTCCATAACTCTCTCTCTCTCTCTCTCTCTCTCTCTCTTTCTATCTTTCTATCTCTCTCTCTTTCTATACATCTATATATATATATATCTACGTGTTATAGTCTCTCTTCTATTATATATAAATATATTATGGTAGTAGTATATAATGTATATTATTATAAATATATAAATCTCTACACTATATATTATTATTATTATTATAATATAATTCAAAACTTTTCTCTCCTTTTTCTCTCTTTGTCTGTGTATATAATATAAAATATATATTAGTATCTCTCTCTCTCATATACATAATGACATATTATTGCTATAATATTGGCACAATATATATATTTTTTTTTTAAATAAATAACATTGCACTTGTGTCAATTTACCATTATTCTCTTGAATATCCCTTTATCCCCCACATCTTTTTTCTCCTTTTCTTTATCTATCTTTTTCTGTGTCTATTTATATCTTTCTTCTTCTTAATTTGTCTTTCGTTTTTAAATTTTTTGATACATACATAAATTATAATATTGTATAAAATATAGAATCTATGTCTGCGTGTGTGTGTGTAGGATGTGTGTATGTATGTGTGTGTGTGTGTGTTTGCGTGTATGTTTTTAGTCTACAATAATATTTCTTCTTTTACTCTCACAATTAATTGAAAGACACATACATTATACTTATAATATAACAGTTTCCAAAACAGTATCAACACTTCCGTATAAAATAACTAATTACAAAATACCTACATTTTTCTTTACAATCAGTGTTGATCTTCTGTTATAAAAAACATGTCAGTTTCTTATGATTTATTGTCTTTAAGTTTTTTTTAATGCACAAAGAAAAAGTGTTACTCAAAAACATGATATAAATAAAAATGCACCCTATCTGTTTTCATGTTGCACATAATATAAATATATTATAGAAGAGGGAGTAGGGCCAAGTCATATGACATAATTATCATTAAAATAGTATATCTTTGCATTCCAAGCTGTTGTTGTACAACATATCATGCCTTCAACAACATGGGATACAACGAACATATAATATAATACACCCCGATTGCTGCTATGTAAATGTATCCCCATGTTTTTCTAATTGTTGTCATGTCACGTCACGTCAACACACTCAAAAAAATGTTTCTCTTTTTTTGCATGAATAAAATAATATGCATATTATTTTAGTTGTGTGTTCTTAATATCTACAATAAAAAAATAAAATTGTTTCACTAATCGAAAAAATAAAGGCAGGCCCAAGATTTGTAAATTATTATGAACAACTTGTATTCCCGTGAGAGAACTTTTTATGAAGAAAAGGTTGCTAAAAAAATGTTTCATTTGATAACATTTATATAGACTGTCATATATTTTTTTTAACTACCCCATGTGGTCAGTATGATATAACAAGACTTCCAAACTAAATTTGAAATTTAAAACATACATTGTCAATTGTATGAGCGCAAATTTTTATGGCATTTAAAAACTGCTTTTAATTGTGTTTTTATTATTATTACTAATCAAATCAAGTTATTACATTGGAACATATTGCTGTAACAATAATAATAATTATTATTATTATATAATTGAGAATATAGTACAAACCAAAAAAGTGAATAATTTTCAAGCTATACTACTACTACTACTATTACAGTAATGTTAATTAATAGTTGATTTTGCGTGGCCTCACTTAACACAAAAAGAACAATTACAATAATAATAATAAGTAGGAAACTAACGGTTTATTTAAAATAAAAAATTATTATGAGCATACGAGCAGCCGACATTTGACTGGCACCAAAATAATAATAATAATAATATTTTCATTTGATTGGATATCAACAACACACTTTTGCTCAACCAAAAAAAAAAAATTTATTAATTAATAATTTTTTGCTATTAATTTAAAATCACTTTATAGAATCTTTAAACGAGTTTCTCTTCTTCTTTTTTATTTCTTGGCATTTTACTTTTACTCTATTTTTTAGCTCTCTTCCTCTTTATTCTGTCTATATATTCCGTTTTAAATATATAATATATATTTGGTGCATTTGAATATACAAATTATATATATATATATATCTATATATTATCTCTTTCTATTTTTCGTGCTTAGATATATATATATTTTAAAAAGTATTTGATATCTATATCTATGTATATTTCTATCTATTTTATTTTTTTGTAAGTGTGTCAAAAAAAAAATTTCTCTTCTTGTTCGCAAATATATATATTTTTCCTTCTTGATATGTTTAGTTATTTCAAATCCTTTTCCATTTTCTTCATAATTTTTTTTTCAATTCCAGCATATACTCTACTCTTTTATGCATCATTTTTTTTATAGGTAGACATACACACATGATAATATTTTCTTTACATTGTATACACCTAAATAAATATATATATACCATTCTGTATCCAAAATATATCAAGAAAAAAAACATTTTTTTTTATACTTTTTTATATTTTTTCCCACCATAAATACAAAAATATATTTCTTTTTCTTTTTTAAAACAAAACAAGGCTGGCAATTTTCTGAATATTTATGAATATTGTAACTTTCTTAGAAGTGTACCTACCTATTACAATACTTGTTTTTTATAAATTATTTTCTTGAGTTCTTTTTCCTTTATGATTGGTGTTATGATTTAAATCCATAAATTGTATTGTTCCCCTATTTTTCATTATTTTTATCTAACACAAAAAAAATAAGTTTTTTTTAACTCTAGCGTGTAGTGTGACGAGAACAGAATGATTGATGAAGTGCTATATATATAATAATATCTATCTCTCAAAAT
>JAHZNC010004960.1:0-10414 GCA_027744095.1 Zhuqinia jingwanae | reverse complement strand
GTGCGTTTTCGTGCGTATGCATAATAAGAATGAATGAATACATGATCGCCTCGTTATCGTATCAAAATACTTGGAGTAGTGGAGTGAGCATATAAAAAAATCCACTACCATTCATGCATGAAAATTGGTGGTGGTGGTTGTTGTTCTGATGCGCATCATGTGGATTGGATTTGTGAAGGTTTTATATCTTATTTCTTGTGTCGTTTCTCCCCTTTCTTTTTCACTTTACAAAAATATAAACCAGTCTCACAGAACACAACAACCCTTTTTTTTTATCAAGGAGGAATGAATAAAAACTTTGTTTTTTAGCATCCCGACTCCATGTTACCTTTTTTATCGTCGCCGGTTCCACACTTGATGTTACTTTGAACCACAAACACTGCATATGAGCTGGCGCATTATTCATTTAAATCTTAGAATATTTACATCTCTCTGAATATTATACTACGTGAATTGAGTTTAATTTACGTTGAAATTTTATTAAAAACAGTTTATAAATAAATCATTAGTTAAATTTATATTTTTTTTTTGGTTTTTGTGAGATCGAAAGTGAACCCGTAAAATAAAACTTGGGCAGTAATAATAACCAACTGTGTGAATGCCTTGATGTTTAAAATAAGATTACTTACAAAATATAATATATACAGATATTAGCTTACATTAAACGTTAGCCACTAAAGTAGAATAGAACAATTCACAGAATAATGTGTATGCAGTTTATTATTATTACTCACAGCATGAGTTTAAAATTACTCTGTCTGCTCGTACTGTGATTTTCTCAGTATTTTAAACTTTTATACCCAATGATGTTGTGCATTTACATTGTTGTGTGTAAAGCCTCCAGTGTAGGTTTCTATTTTTACTCTCATAAATATTCAAAACAAAGTAATGAATTTTGAAAATGTTTAAAAATGCTGATTTTAAATCAGCAGGAAGGAACAACAACAGTTTCTTGGTCGGGTTTAGCGCCTTATCATACCACACCATACATTATTATGTATGTATGTATAAATTTATATATTGGTTTAAGTAGTCACGTACATTTCCTTCCATTGTTTGTAAACGGAAAACTGGAAAAAGATATAGGCATTATTATTGAGTTGCTTTATGAATATTACATTAGTGCAGGTCAGGTATATAGTATCATAATATATTGTTAGTGGAATTAAAGATTTCCTGTAGTAAAACCTTTTGGGTATGCGTATGAGATTACACATTTCTTCCATTAATAATACATTTTTTTTGTTCTTTAGAATAATCTCAAGTATAGCCAGAAATTACATTAGATATTTTATTTTCATTTGATTAGGCTTTATTATTCAGCCTATTATTTCCCCTTATAAAAGGTAGGCTGGATAATATGCATAAGTCATTCATATATGTATATGTATAAAAACGGCGACGTAAAATATTTTAGAACTGTTTACAAAAATGAATACCCTCATAGCTCCTACACTTAATGCTGTGGTAACAACAGGCAAAATTTTCCTTTCGTTGCGATATCAAATTATGTTACATTGGTCAAGTTCATCAATTAAGGAGCTTTAGTACGTAGTAAGTTCATACACTTGTGCACTCTTGTATTTGAGATTGAGATTGTAAGTACACTCTGAAAATATTTATTAAACTCAAACTTTGTTCCTATCCAAAATAATGATAGATGGTTAGGGTTGCCCAATTCCTGGAATTGATTTCCTGCAGATGGACAAACATTGAGATTTTTTTTCTCGGAGAAACTGCGCAGTTCAAAAAAGTAAAGATGATGATGATGATATGTGTAAAAATATAACCCATCTCAATAGTTTTACATCACACTATATTAAGTACATACATATGCATCATAAACACATTAATATTATTATAAAAAACAAAGTAAGCCATAACTTTTGTCTATAATATTATATTACTTTTGGATTTTGTATGGATTATAAAGTACTTTTCAAGTGTATTTATGTACCTGCATTTTATAAATAGGCCATGACCAAATTACCCAAAGTTTAAAAAACCAGCTTGGCACCATCCAACAACCACAGACAACATATTTTTCCCATTTCAAGCACCAAAGAAGCCTTGTAAAGATCATCCTCATCATCATCATCATCTTTCTTAGTCAATCTCTTTTTATATATTATGTTTATATATCGCAAGAAAAAAAGAAGAATACAACTGACCTATCTCACCAAAAAATCTTATGTATTTTTTTGAAGGAGTACCAAAAAAAGACCTTTTTTAAGTATGCTGAATTATGTACAAAAATACCAATCCATCTCAACAATCTTGCATTACGTTGCATATTCAAGCTGTTATTGCTTTTTTAGAAAAGGGTNAATTATGTACAAAAATACCAATCCATCTCAACAATCTTGCATTACGTTGCATATTCAAGCTGTTATTGCTTTTTTAGAAAAGGGTCTCTTATTTAATAAGCTCGACCTCATTACTACGATTATTATTATTGTATAATCCTTCAAAAAAGGACGTTTCCTTTACAGTTTACCTTTTTTTTACTCATCTGTGTGGGTTTTCCTGTGTTGTTACCTTTCTACAAGACTTCTGTGAGACTGCAATTAGATTACTGAGCAGAGAGAGAGAGAGAGAGAGAGAGCAAGTGCATCTATTTTGAGGAATATATGTGAAAATAGAGTGATAAAAAAAAATTCACGCTTGCTCTGATATATATATACCGTAATATGTATATGGTGTATATATTAACTTGGTATAATATATTACCAGTTCATTTGGTTTTTTGGTTGAATACCCACTCATTTAAAAGTTGATGTGATATAATTTCCTTAAGAAAAAGGTTTTATGAGATAGATAGTAACTTTACTTATTGAAAGTGAGCAGCATAGCAGCAGCATAATAATAATAATATATTTTTGGGCATTGTGGGATGAGTAAAAAATGAAAAAACAACAACAACATACACACTTGATGATGAAAAAAGTAGGTCAAGGGATTTGTTTTTTTTATTGCTGGATTGAATTGTTCTTTGCTACTTTGTTACATTATTGGAGCATGTGCATTGACCAATAATGATGATAATAAGGGTAGCGTTTAGGCAGATGGATAATGTGTAGCCTTTCTTTAAACCTTTGTCAGTTATAATAAGTTACAAGTATGTGTGTGCTTTAGAATAAAATTTTAATGATTTTAAGGATATTTGAGAATGACTTGACTTAAAATAGTACTAAAGAAATGGTATATATCACCATAATCAATACAGTGATAATGTGCAATCAAATAGACGACTAGCGGAAGGCAATAGAAATCACCAAGAATGCTACAATGGTATCCGACACAACACAACATAAGTTTATGCAACTAATCGGAAAATTTCATGTTGCAGAAGATTTGTGTTGTCATCAAAACGTCACACTGGTATGAGGTGTTAACATGCACACTTGCGTTTTATCAACAATGACTATGTTGTTATTGTGAGAGGTATAAGGGTTCATTTTTAAAGTAAAATCATGACTGAGATTTTGTTAAATTCCAAAATAATGTTGACTAAGAATGGATGCACATGTATATATGCACGCATTTATACTTACAATTGGGCTGTTGCATCCTTCAAAATCCTTTGGTTGATTTACTCAACTCGTTAAAAGTAAAATAGTTTTTTAGCTTAAAATGACAAAAGTAGCTACTTACATACACTTTTAAGCTTTAATATCAACATTTGTTTTTTTTTTATACAAAATCTAATAAAATTTTTACGTTAAGTCATGGCTTTCATCACGCAATTCATAAATAAACTTAATAAAATGTAAGAAAAATAACCGGGATTTCATGTAGTGAAGTTAATTATAACACCTGCTGTTCACCGCAGTCCTTAAATATCCTTCCTAACTTATTTTTTAAAATATCAACAAAGCTAATAAAAAATAAAGCTTCAGAGTAGCCATTTACTGGATTTTCAAAACTTTAAAATGCTATGATTGGATAATATTTAACCGTGAACTAATTTATAATTATTTTGTTCTTTTTCACAGATCTGATGCAGTTGCGCGACTACCGATATTATTCCATCAAGAAACTTGTTTGTACAGAGAAATAGGTGTATTATCTTCCATTGAAAAATATTGTAAATTCCTACAGATACTAATTCTTTCTATTCACAAAAAAATCAACTATTGATTTCTTGTGTTTGTGTATTTGTTGTCCTGCAAAATGGAAGATTTTAATTGGAATCAATACATGCATAATATTCTGTGAGTTTTTCGTTTTGTTTTTTTACTCTGTTTTAAATTTCATTTGATATATATTTTATTATGATTACGTATACTAGGTATTTAAGTAAATTATAATGACTTACATTCTTCAAATATTTTTTCCCTACAATGTTATTATAAATTGCTTCTCTATTCTATGTACATATTATTTTTGCTTACTTGAAAATATTATGGATTTATTGTGTGCATTATGATGATGATGATAATATAAAAGCATAATAATACATTTTTTCTATTCATAATAAATAACTGGGGATGTTCAGAATCTAAAAAAGGACATGGTATGGCAGAGTAACAAAGAACCATTAAATGCATAATGCTTCTTTTTTTCGTCGTATGTACGATAATATGACTACAGGCTACTACTACTACTACCAACACTGCTCATCCTAGAAGGCAAAAAGCTCACGTAAAATATCACTCTCCTTGAGAGTTCTCTCTCTCTCACACACACAAACAGTAATATGAAGTCATGGCATATTACCACAAAAAATTCGCTGTCATCCATTTTCATATATTTGAAAGCATGACATGGCACTAGAATATTTTTTTATAACAATAGCCTAATATACAAAAATGTTCATATGCACTTTTTTATACATACATCCACATTCATAAAAAAAGGAGAGAAGAAGAGTACCTCTCGCTCTCTCTCTTCTAGAATTCCCCTGGCTTTCTCCTTCACTTCTTTCCCTGAGCTGAGCGAAGCGGAGAGAGAGAGAGTGACTTTTTAGGGCGGATGGAATTATGATGTTCCATAAGTGTCGGAACTGCTCATTTTCATGATGAGTTATGGAAAATTGTGTAAAGGATGAGTGATGTTCCCATTTACCGTTCCTTTCCGTCCGTCGCTTCTCATCATCATCCTTCCCTCACATTATATTATATGATATGAAGAAGACTATTCACTTATTTTTCTTCTTCTTCTCCCTTGCTCTCTCTCTCTCTCTCACTACTCACCACTAAACTTGCAATATGTATGAAGTAATATTATGTATATAATAATAATAGTAATGTAGAGTAGAGAAGATGCCGAGATGTCATAGTCCTTTTTTCTTCCCTTTTTTATATTATGCCAAAAGAAAGCAGCGGAATAAGGGTGATGTGCTGATGATGATCATCATCATGACTGTATGAAGAAGACGGTGATGATGATGCTTTCTTCTGGTGCCTCCTCTTGCTATGCTCTTGCTTTCCACTCTTTTTACTTGCAGCTGGTTGAAAATGTTGATGTGATGTGATCCATTTTCACTAGATGCCAAAACGGAAAACATCCTACACATTTTTTTATAACTATATTACTACCTAGTACCTACCTCTTCTTCTTCATCTTCTTTCTCTCTCTCTCTTATTATTATTATTATTATTATTACTTTGGTTGCTTTTTCGCCTGTCTTCTCTCATGTGCTGCCTATCTATTATACGACGAGAACGGTTTACCATACCATACCCAATCCGGTTGGCTTTCATTTTTTCTTTCTCGCTCTCCTTTTTTTAAAGAAAAAAAGAGGTAATATACTATATTATAAATGTCTCACGTTGATGTCAGTGTCATTGGTGATGGTGTAGTAGCACCGGTGGCGGCGGTGGTATGATGAGAAGATGTGATGAAATTACATTTTTTTCCTATTGTAATCTACTATATTATAAGAAGACATGAGAAGAAGGAAAATATGATAAAAAGAGGAGAGGGAAAAATGTGTCTCTGAAAAAAGAAAGAGAGAGAGAGATAGCAATGTATCAAGTAGGTATACAATATATATTATTCGGTAAAAATGATGTGTCTAGTGGGTATCTCCCTTGTGAAGAGAGAAGCACAAGAGGAGCAGCAAAACGTTGTTGGTTTGGTAAGTAGTTAATGCACCTTTAAAAAAGAGCATAACACATACACACACACACACATACAAAAAAAACCTACCTCTTCTCCTTATACATATTCAGAGAATACAGACACACATAATAATAATAATAATAATAATAATAATATGAATGAATGAAAGCATTTCACTTGGCTGTCAGGATGACGCACAGTGACGCAAAAGGCATGAAAACGGAGGGAAAAAGGGAAGGAAACGCTAAAAAATAAGGAATACTTTATGAACCCCTATGGGTCCTCGCATCCTCATCTCATAACAAGCAGCCGAAAAAAAGGAAGCATTGTAAATTGTGTTGGTTTGCTATCACTATATATACACACTATATTCACTGCAACAAGCAAAAATAGTGCTTTTTTTCCTTCACTATGTCATGTCGTAGAAAATATAATAATAAAATAATGCGTTACTTCAACTCAACTGCTACTCCTGCATAGGTACATATATGCATTATTATTATTATTTTGTAGAGTGAAGTGAAGTATGCTCTTTTAGTATAACATATACACACATTTATATTGCATATATACATGCGTATAGTATGACTGCCTACTAATGAAATAAACAAAACTGAAGGATGATTATTGCACAAGACGTGCCAGCACAGTCTTTTACTTTCCCTCACTAACTATCTCGCTGCTACAACTGCTACTGCTACTGCTGGTTGCATCTCCTGTGGTGAAAAAAGAAATGATGATGATCATGTTGATGACGATAAGCGTATATTGTGTTCTTTTTTGTATATATGTATGTATGTATGCACTATGAATGTTTGTGCTATATACGTTATATTATGTTGCTCCCTGCTACTGTCATGAAAAGTGTGTATTGCTATTGTTATTATTATTATGTACCGTCTTTCCTGGATGAGAAGGCTTCCTTCCTATTTACATGACGAACTGACAACAAGCGCCGAAAAAAAGTGAAACGTAGTAAAAGCAGAAGCGGCGACTGATTTCCTTTATTCCTAATAATATCAGTTTTCCATACAAAAATATTCCATTGTTATATATAAGTATATTATAATGAATGTATATTATTCACATTGCATAGATTTATGTATTTGTGTACGGGTGTGTGTGTGTGGGAGAGAGAGATGAAAATGGAAAGTATGTGTGTACTCATGTGAAATGATGATGAGATGAAGGAAAACTGCGTATGTCGTGTTGCTGTCTAGATGTTTTTGAGAATAAGCTTCACCATCATCATCATCAACATCATCATCGACTATCATCACAGAAAAATAGGTATATACACACTTTGTTTATACCTTTGGCAAAAAAAGAGAACAGCATATTTTATGATAAAAACCGGAGAAAATTTTGATGGTGTCATATCGATCTATATATTACAATAATAATAGTAAAATATATAGGAATGTTCAAATTATACTACTAACAACAGTGTATATTATTATTATTATTATCTTTGTGTGTGAGGGAAGAGTAGTAGTAGTAGTCATATATTTATAATAAGAGCGGAACTTGCCACAGCAATTTTCTCTGTTGGCACAGCCAAGAGCATTTCACATTCACATCAACTTTCTTCTTCTCTTTTAACAACAACAGCATAGCGGCAGTAGAAGCATAAGTGTTCAAATGCGAGTCGTTGTCATCGTCGTCCTCGTCCTCGTCGTCGTAGAATAAACCAGCATAAAAATTTGTGTGCTTGTTTGCTTGCTTTTTTGCCTACTTCCTTTTTTATGCTCTAGGGTGATTTCCAGCTGTCTTTCTTCCTCCTTTCTATCTGTCCATATTATATTGATATTGCTACACACTTTCATGTATTATAGTATACACACTCATGCATTTGCACTAGAAAACTGCAGAGGAGGATTTGACAGGAGCACTTGAGCTCGTTATACATTATTCCCATATTTTTTGGTCGTTATAATATTTTTTCATATAATAATACATAATAACAGGAGCGTCACAAAAAAATGTGTGTGTTTTTTCTCTCGTCGTGTAGAATTATGTTCTTTTCTTCATCCAGTTATATTATACATAGAGATACATCCATATATGTCATATGTACATGTGAAATGTTTTTACTGTGTAATGGAACTTTATTATTTGAAGTTTCAACAGCAGCAGTGACATTACAAACACACACACACACATTCCTTTTTTTCCTGCTGGTTTGGATATATAATATTATGCTTTTTATACTTTAGTTCTCTCGTGTCCTGTCAAGAAAAATTGCATAAGAAACTTGAAGGAAATAAAAAAAGAGAGAATAATGTGGAGGTGGCATTCGGTGGTTTACCCTCCGTTTCATTCGCTAAAAGTTTGAAGGCGGTAGTTTGAATAGAGAGAAAGGCGAGAGGAGAAAAAAAGAGGACAAGAAGAGAAGAAGAAGAAAAAAATAGAAAGAGGCGGACTGTCATGGATGTCTTTTTGGAGAGCGTCAACTGCCGCACGTATATTTCCCTACGCTGTTATTTTTTTTCTCTCTTCTTCTTCTTTCATATTTTATCTCTTTCCTTTTGTCCCCTACAGAAAACTTGTGTGTGTTGGCAAAAGAAAGAAAAAAGAAATGTTTTTTTTTAGTTTTTCATCTTTTTAGTAGTGTAGCATTTTTGGTAAAATATATATAAAATATAAGATGATGATGGTCATCTCTGAGTGTATATGTGTATGTGTGTGGAAAAGAGTGTGTTTTGAATTGATATTGTGTATGTGTGTATACCTACCTAGTACATTAGACTAAGAAATTTTTTGTACTCAAAGGAGGTATGCATTTATGGAGGTCCATATAAATTTTTGAATGCGTTGTAAAATATAAAAAATGGGAGATGTGATAGTGGTGGTGGTGGTGGGAAGTGAGCGGATGGAGACGAAAGGAAGAGGAATCATAGATCACAAAACGCAAGGAAAACTGAATTTCATTGCTCTGTAGTTTCACATTTTTAACGCCATAAAAGCGCACACTTAATGTACTATGAAGACAAGCCTTATGTGCAGAGAGAAAGCACACTATGAAAAAGTAATGATCTTTAGAGGTACCTTTTTGACCTGTCTGCTTAAAAAAAAACTTGGAATTGGAACCAGTACCAAAAAAACTCTACTTCTTACCACCACCACTACTACTACACGCGTAGTAAGTATGTATAGTGTGTAGTCCCTTTGAATGAGTAAAATCACATTATGAAACCCATTTGGTAAAGAAAACGAAAAACACATTAATATGGTATTTATTAAAGAAGTTAATACTCTTGGGAGGAAAATAAGGTGGTAGTATACGATTCCTGCAAAAAATAAAATGATAAAAACGAAGGAAAGAAAGCATATATGCCAGTACTACTGCAATGTTATGTAAGCTTTCTAATAGGACAAGTCGAAGAAGAGTACCTACAACAAGAGAGAAGATGATGAGAAGAAGGAGCAAGGAGAATTCCATCCAACGCATTAATTCCTTAATCCGATGAAAATTAAATGATGTGGCAGAGGCCGATAAAAGCAATTAATTTTTAACATTATTAGAGCCGAATCATAAAAATTACTTTCATATATAAACATGTATAATAATAATAATAATAATATGTAGCATGTATGAATTCACTTTTACATTAACTTTCTTCATCATCAAATAGGAGGAAGCTAGTAAGTATATATATTTTGATGGTGGTTTGGATGTTATACGTAGCTTGTTACTTGGGAAAATATTGTATGCTCATTCAAGCCAGAAAAAAATGTTCTTATTACTGACTTGACTATTAACACAAAAATAAGTAGAATATCTTACTATTAAATAGGGTGGTGGTGGTGGTGATGGCAGACACAAATGAGAAATAAAATCTTCGCATATTGCACACATTAAATACTTTTATAGTACTCTTTTTTTCTTGCATTGAATATTTCTCTGCTTGGAATGGTTTTTTTTGTGTGCATGCTTGTGTCTTTTTCTCTCTGTGTGCATGTGTGTGTGTTTTATATTAAAACTTAATATTACACACGATGGAAAAATAAAAGTTGGTTTTTTTTCTGGGATAAAAATAAAGGAGAAGGAGGAGGAGGACAGAGAAAAGAGCAGTGTGGTCAAATCATGCGTAAAAATAAATGCCATTCCCTTCTTCATTTTTCCATTATATATTTTATTTTTCTTTCTCTTCTCCAAAATTTTCCCAATGTTTTTTTTTTCTCTCACCATGCATGATAGAACTTGACTTGCTAACAAATGCAAGAGACATTGCATGCACGGGCATATAATAGTATAATAATATGGAATAAAATGCATGGAAAAAAATGTAAAAGATTGCTTTTGTTCACATGCAACATACATATACATGTAACCATAAATATACAT
>JAHZNC010004959.1:0-15648 GCA_027744095.1 Zhuqinia jingwanae | reverse complement strand
TATACTACTACTAGCATTACTATTTGTAGTAATTGTACATTCAACAAACGGGCCAACCTCTTATCCCGTTTTAATTGGTAACCTAATTTATGATGAGAATCCTTTTCATTTTTTCTTATGCTTCCATTTAGATAGCCCGTCTCATCAAGGCATACAATACAGCCTTCATAAATTGCAAGTGATCTCTTTTGTTAACCAAGGACCCAGAGTTGACATTGAACGCTCCACCTTTTTTGTTCATGGACACAAACCTCAAGTTATTTAGTAAATTATTCAGCACTGTATAGTGTATATCTATAATATACATAGATTAAATTATACATATACACGCATCCATTTAAATTCTCATTTTGAGGTTGCCATTCCATAAGCAAAGTCCAGAATAAAAATATACATCATTATTCCAGAAGCCAAACCCAGTAGCCCCATCGTCTCGTGTTCCATTTTCTTTAATCTATTTTAAATTATTATCCAGCAACACCAACAGTAGCATCATCATCCAGGAAAAACGTGGATCATCAAGTTCCAATTTCCCCTTCTTTATTTCTAAAATAAAAATAAAAAGCTCTTCTTCTTTTCTTTTCTTTTTTTTACAAAAAGTTCATTCAGCTCCAGCAGATCTCCCACAGGTTACTCCGGAGATGCTGCTGAGCTCTAAAATTACAGGCACATCACACACCAAAAGTAGGATCCACCAGCATGGAGTATATAAGTTTTCAAAGATGATGTAAATAATACTAACAATAATAATGATAGTGATTGTTAAATGGATGAAAAATCATTTTCTCTCGACTCGACAATAGCTACCAGGCTTACGTTTCGGGCGGACCAAAAAAAACCAAGCTGTTCCGGAAAAAAAGAATACATTTTTACCTTTGTTCGTATACCTGGGCTATGTACTTATTGCGTAAACTTAATAAGGTTTGATGCACTTCTTCTCCAATAGCCTGCCTCTGCCTCTCTGTGGATTCAGTCCTCTGTAAAGAAAGGAAAGATGAGAGCTTCTAATGAGTTTCGAAATCAACTTACCATTAACATCAACAAGAATATCGTCATTATCATCATCGTATTTTTTTCTCGTCGTAGTAACTTTGTTACAAAAGGAAAAAGATTTATTATTATTATGAAGTAATATTATTATTGAGTAAGGTTCAGGTTTTTTTTCTTTTGTTTTTACAAGAAGAAAAAGAGATTAAAAAACGGAGGGAAAATTAGTCGATTTTCAACTTCAACATTTTATCCAGGTGGAACCGCGGTTTTTTTTCCAGGATTTATTGGTTTCCTTTTTGTTTTTGGAATTGAAACTCAGTGAGGCAATAAAAGAACTCAAGTGGGTGGACATGTTATCGTGATTCCCTTTTGTTGGTTATGATTGTGTTCTGCTCAACCATCGTCGCCGCCACAATATTTATATGTTGTCAGTGATTAAATTTTTTTTAAATGAATAATTAGCATTTACACAATATTGAAGATCACACTCAAAACCTTAAGTACCAATTTCTTTAATTAACCTGAATATATCTTAGCTGATCCTCTTTGTCTACCTCAAGCTTGCAGCTTGTTATTTCGCGTGCCATGGCGGTTCTTACCTTCATAATGAGTGCTTCTGTTTTACTAGTTATAGGTTTGAGTTGTTCAGAAATTATATGCTGCTTAGTTTTTATGAGCTCTCATGCTCGTGCATTTCAGCCCTTTTTTGTTGATGGAAATGAGGAAACGTCATAAATATTTAAGTTGATGATGGTGATCGGTCGTTGTGGTCTGCTTAAAGCGTTTATAAAAAAAGATGACAGAGCGCAGTTTCAATAAGACAAATGCATAATTATATTTATAAGAATAAGAGGAATCTTTGTAACTGATTGGAATAGCTATGCAAATGGATATAAGAAACCAAGCTCCCAAACGTAAACAAACAAAACAATAAGGCCAGTTTAAATCGGGGATGAGTAACTACCGAATATTATATTCGTGATCAGCGTGACAAATTACAGCAGTTTATGAAAGAAAAAATTTCCCATGGGTCCATTGTCTGAAAATATGCAAATTAGACTAATTAACCCACCAATAAACGAATGACCCTGAATTTCAATAGGTGTCGTCACCATGCCTAAAAGAACAGGCGTGCCATATTTTGTTCAGATTGGTCAACTCTTTAATGAGTTACATTGATTACAGACAGAGACAAACATGTCATTCACATAAACTACCTTTCGAAGCATAAATGCTTTCGGTAGTTAAAAAGTTATTATATCTATTGTGCCCTTGGTGATTGATTTGAAAAGTATCAATTAAATAATACGCATTATACAACAATTATTAGATGCAGGTGATATTTTAATAAATGCATTCATTTATTGTTTTTTTTCAATTTGTTTGTAATAAATTAAATAAATAACCAAATCCACAACATATTATGCTTTGATTCTAATGATGAAATTTCGTTTGTTAAACAATTCTTTGATAATTAGTGTTTTCACGTTGAAGCTTACAATATCGCATTATGTGTGATGATGATAAAAGAGTACAGAAACTGGTAGAAGCGCAAAGTTCATGGAAAAGGGAACAGCTTCCTCCCGACTTGCAAGAATAGCGTCTGTCCAACTTCAAATTCAATCTCTGCTTGTCCTCTATTTGTTTTATCTGATGATCAACAGAATATCGTGAAACCTGACCTTATATGCATGATGCTACATTTTCCCCTCCACTTATTCTTTCACAAGCTAAATTTGTATCCGGCATCTTTTGATAGAACACAACACGCCAGTCAGAAAAGAATCAACAAACAAAACAGAACGTAAACGAAAGGAAAGATGAGGTGTGTAGCAATGGCGGTGATGATGATGCTGACGAAACAGTTTTCTTCTATATCTGAAGCGATCTTGTTGACTAAAATCGTAGATGGATTATATCGCCAAGAATTGGGTAATGTCCAGTAGCAGACTGGCAGCTGCTGTTCTAAAAACAACATTATTCCATGACACCAAAACTATCAGCGATCAGCCTTCCTTAAAACAAGCAATCCTAACTCAATCGCATCCCGTCCAGTTCGTTGGCTTTTCTACTTCAGAAAACCTTTTGTTCTTTCTATCTCCCATCCAACCACACCATAATACCCCAAGAAGCCAAAATCTATTAATAATTCGTCCCTTCTCAAAGTATATACAAGGTATACAAGATACACTTACCTACGCATTTCGTTCCAGGATTTTAGACCTGTATTCTTCAACTTAAATGGAAAAAGGGGAAAGTAAAAAACAATTAAACCAATCTGTTCCCAATTTAATACTTTTTTAACAAAAAAAAACTCTGAACGTTGTGTAGGTAGACCTAGTTACGAAATTGATGGAGGTGGTGGTGGGATTTTGTAAAAAAGCATGTTACTGCTACACGAAATCCTTGCTTGGTTGGTTTAATTCTTTTCTTACTTATTTACGTGTGAAGTCGTCTTCAGGATAAGGAAGTCAACCTGCCGGACCTAGTCATCATCATCATCTGCAAGATGTTGTCTGATGATGCTTCTGCCTACCTTTTTTGATTATTATTAATTATTATCACTTTTACTATTGACTTTTTTATCTTTGTATATACACAGTAGTCAATCCATTTTTCAGTTGCAGGAGTACTGAAGGTAGAAGGAAATACTAATCAAAATCATCAAAATAATGTTTTTTTTTTCAGGGAGCTTCTTTAAGAAAGGACGAAACAGATGGGCTGAAGAAAAAGTACGAGTCAGTGAATGAAGCAGACAAAGGGTCTGCAAACAGTGTGCTCCCTGCTCACGTACGCTAAGTTATACATAAGCTTCACTTTGGTGAAGAAAGGCGGGAAAAATCACCACAATCGCCGCATCAGCATCATCATCGATAAAGGAAAGAAAACTAAAAAATGGACCCTTTCCTTTAAGACATTAGTTGAATAAAACCTCTGTAAATTATCAAGTAAGACAGCAGTTTCAGAAGTAGAAGGAGAGAGAGAGGGGAGCTATAGGGGCTGATATGATGCTTTAAACTACGTCAGCTTGAAAGGAAGGAAGATGATGTCGTGTAAGAAGCAAGAAGACGCTTTTTCTTGTGTCATTTTTTGTGAGGTGGAATACTAAACCTGAAATTAAACCACAGACAGACGAAGATTCAGAAAAGGGCTATTTATGCATCTTCTCACTTCCTTTAGCCATCTGTGTCAGTAGATTTGTAGGGAATTGATCCTCTAAGAGAGGATCGATCCTCTATGACTTGATGCGGATCATAAGAAAACTTATCATATGGTACAGATCTGTTGTGTCTCTCTAGGCACGCAAACAAAGCGAATAGTAAAAGATTTTTGAGTTGGACAGCCGGAAGGGGAAATGGGATGAAGATGTGTCTTACATTTTACATAGTACGTGTAAGTGTAGAGTAGCAGACAAGATGATGATGATGATGATGATGAGGATATGGAGGATTTCGTTTGGTTTTTAGGAAAACCCAACGTATCATATATCAGTTCAGTTGTAGTAGTACAAGTAATAAGTATAGTTACCCAAGACAGATCAGTTTTCACGCATTTCCTCAAGGGCTCACGACGAAGTTGTACTCAAGACGATATTGTATAATTCTTGTGAGCAGACACTTTTTTATTATCCATCATGCCCCACCTGAAAAGTAAACACGTTTTTTTTTGGATTTTGTGTAGGATTTGATTATACTAATGTAATTTTTAGTCAAGAAAAATTAACGCATACAAATTATATAGTACATTTAATTATAGTAGAATTTACGACGGCAGTTAAAATGCAGGTACTATTCCGAAACCAATGCTTGATTTATGTATTTCCTAACTAAAGTTCTTCAAGATTTTCAATTTGACAAGGCGTCAAGTTGACAATGATACACAAAGTAGGTTAGAACAGGCAAGATAAACAGGCACCACTTCAACATAATATCCTAGACGATACCTGTTGAAGTGTGAAGAATAAAAAAAAATCGGACAGGAAGATGAAATGATGATGATGATGACAACGACGGTAATAATGATATTGATGATGAGGGTGGTTAGTTACGTTCATTCTACGCACCATTGTGAGCTCATCCAATAACTGAATGAATGAACTGTTGGAGAGAAAATGGTGGGATCAGAATACGCGATCTCTTGGGATTAAAGAAACCATATGATTTCCGGTTCTAGTTTTTTGTTTCATTCTCATACATACTTCCATTCATTCCTTCTTTCGACAAAACCTGTATACCATATAATGTAATATCTACCTACTTATATGTACATGTTGCATCCAGCTACCAACGAAAAGCACAAATTCTACCACTACTCAAGTAACCTTCATTATCTCCTTACAAATCTCCGTTTAAATTAAATTCTCATGAAAATCGTAATAGTACAACTGGGTTATTAACCGAGATTGTGTGTTTATCTGTTTATAAACTAGTTCTTCAAAAATTACAATTAATATTGCCATTACATTCATTTAGTTTTCTGGCAGGACAATGCGTTACTTTGTTACTGTAAATATCACTGCCAGCAGCGTTTTAAATATTATTATGGCCAAGTTCTCACGCATTTCAGCTGTCTGCCATAGATCCATTGATTTCAAGGGACGTTGTTTTAACAAGTCATCATTATGCACGTTTCTACCAACTTCATAAAGCAGATGCGAATCTATAAAAAAAAAAGAGCCAAGTTGAAGCCGGCATACTAGAAATACATAAATGCCGACATGTATCGCCCTATCTCAAAGCATTCTGCCCAGAGCCCCCTCATATTATGAACTGAAATTTAACATCACAATAACAGCAACAAAACAAGGGGCTCGATTTTTTTCAGATGTAAAAAAGTGAATAACCAGTTGCACTTCCGCTTTTCCCCTCTCTCTCTCTCACACATTTCGTGTCTCTCCCCCACAACATGTTTTAAAATACTAAGAGAGTAACTACTGTTGTGCCATGTAGCAGATGTGTGTTATCACATTATCAGTATTTTTCATTCATCTGTTGCTTTGCATCTACTACCACCACCACTATTTATAATACCATGTTATGCATCAATAGTTGTGCCTGTAAGTGTAACACTGCATTTTTACATGAGAATGATGATGATAATAATAATGGTGACGGAGAAGGACAAGGACAGACTTCGGCTTTTTTTGGTCATCATCATATTATCCTGCCTGCAAATACTTATGAAGTTTCCTTGTTCCAAGATAACTACCAGGATTCCTGTCATGTATATACTTTCCCAGCATTTTTCTATTTTCATTCATCAAACAGTCGCAAAGACCAAAAAGCAACCACCATCATCATCGTTGTTCATCTTCATTGTTGCGTTGTTCATTATCACCGCACCGTAAAATGTAACAGCTCACAACTCCAAGTATACAACTTGGCCAGTCGAGTCGAGTCACACACATGTGGCTTTGTTGCCATACAACAGCATAAAAGTAATGAATGAAATGAATGAATCCACAGTCTTTTTTTTTTGGGAATGGGGGCGAAAGAGAAGCAAGTGAATAGCTTTTGTTAAACAAGCCAATGAATGAATAAGTATATCTACGACTGCATAATAACGTAATAAACTATGTTTTTATACTGTGATGATGTGAATGAAACATGACAATTTTTGATAAAAGTCTGTATAGTCAGCCAGCCATCAATGCATTTAACTCTTCCATGTTAAGTAGCAGCCATGGTGGTTGGTGAGTGGAAATGTTTTGAGTTTTGGTGTACATTTATTTTTTGTATTGTCAAGTTTAGTTCTCATGGAATGAAAATGATTGTTACTAGGTCAGTTATCATTGTTGTAATCATCGGCATATCAAAATATCAACAGTGCAATGCATGTATCAGTTGACTGGATCTCCCTCCTCCTCCACATTGGTATAGCCGCAGCAGTAGCAGCAGCTGTGTAGCTCGATGCAAAGTTGGTGGTGGTGAGCTGTGTGAACTGAGCTCATCACTTGCTATTTCCCTTTATGTATCGTCGAATCATCTATAATTTCATGCTTTTTTACATATATATCAGATATACTTTTGTTCTGTTGAATTGAACAATATGGTTTTTTATACTTGGGTCAGTATGTACGTATGCATGAGTGCTAGAACCTATATTTAGAAATAGCGTGGGAGTTGGGTAAAAAGATAAAACCATGAAAAACATTTACGGGATTGTCTTCTTCGTTTCAGTGAGCATGTTTCCCGAAACAACGAAACAGGGATATATGTATATTATACTCCATTTGTCATTATCGTATCAGTGTAATTAACAAATAAATAGTAATTAGCTGCTCCATATTTAAATTATGTCGCCCAATTTAAATAATGATTTAATGGTTTTAGTAGTAATCGTGATAGAAATAATTTAGTAACCGTCAGCGCTCAAAGCACAAGTAAGATATAAAATATTTTTCAATTGCGCAAAATTTAAAATCGAAATAGTATGTATATTTAACTGAATGTGTATAATTGGTATTATAACAAGTATGATGATGATGATAATAATAATAATAATTCACATTAGATACATACATATATATACTCTAGTACAGTATTTTATGATCTATAGCTAAATGCATGATTTGTGATGAGAGTGGAATGGAATGTTATCCATATTATTTATGTATTGTTATTAAATCGCATATTAGAGTAATACGTTGAATTTTGCTCCTAACAAAACAAAATGTTGTTCTCAAACTATCAAACATGCATTCAAACTAACTTATAATCTATTCAAATGCTTATAACAAGATTTCAAATTAATACATAATACAAGTGCATTAATTTACTGCTACTCCGAAGCACTTAAGATTCTGCTGCATTATGCGAGTTGACATATCAGGATTGATGAATATTTTTTTTTCATTTCATATTTGAAATATATTCATTTCAATTCATTAATGACAATAGTTAGTAGCTGACTTGCTTTTTTTTAAACAAACATGACAATTTTCACCCCTTCTTCCCATTGAAAACCTGTTGAAGACTTTCTTTCTTTTTTTAAATATTACAAATTTAAATTTCTAAACTATTAAAATATTACGACAATTTGATGATGACTAGGACGATAACTGGGTTGAATTGATTGTTTGACTACTATCAACAATGGTGCATTTATGTACCAATCTACATACATGTTTTAAATTTTCTTTCTTCCGCCAATATAAATGGATATAAGATTTGGGTTTATGCATATATTTTCGAGTGAAGATGGTCTACCGATTGAATTTTCCTTTTCCGCACTTTGTATATTACATCTGCTGGTGTTGATATATTCCGTGTCCATTTTATTTTCTCTTTTTGTGAGTAGCAAAACGGCGAGTTTGAATTCGACGATGGGCTGGACAATATTCGGCGTATTCTTCCCAGGTGCAACCGTTAGCAGAACAGCATTCATCCGTAATTGATTTTTCTTCACGTTTACGCCTAAAGAAAGGAAAAGACAGAGCGTGAATGTATTTAAAGATTTGCTAAATAACATTTTAGACGTGGGCGAGATTTACTGCTAATACTTAAAATGCCATTTATTTCTGCGTTATGCGTTACCTGATATATCCACTCCAAGGTTTAATCACCGCGTCAGCTACAGCCTTTCTAATGAAAATGTTTCCTAAGGGATCTCCTGCAACTCCCACAGAAGGAGAAATCTTTTTAAATCTCTTCTCCAGTCGATAAATATCTTTCTGACAGGCCCAGTCCATATGAGTTAGCAGTTGATCGCGACATCGAACGTGCTTCTCTGCGTGCCACATAGATTTCCATTCATTTTCATTTCTTCAAGCAGCGGAAAAAATAACGTCAGCAAAAATAATAATAGTAAATTAGTTATCTTTCTCATCCCTCATAGTATTCTAAGATCATACATTTTACATTATTATGTAACTTTTTAAATCCGTATTTATTTATTTAACAGGTTAACTCCATTCCACTGAAAAAGTTAAAATCTTTTGTTCATGTTCACGTACTTATAATATGTGGGTTTACTTAGAAGGTGCATGGACAAGAAAAACAACAACTGGAACACGTAAGTAAATTAAAGAAAAAGATTGGATAATCTTTTCTAGCGACAGTCATGCCAAAGGGCTACATGGCACAATAATAAAAATGATGGCTAATGATTCTCATGATGATGACGACTGAGTGGAGGCACTGCATAGATGGTTAAAGATGAACATGAGAAAAAGAAGGATAATGCTGGAAGGTAAGAAACGGAAGTATTATTAGGGTCTAATATTGCTTTTCTTGTTTGTGTTTTAAGACAAAAGGATCCCCCAAGGAGAGTGTAAAAGACGAGGTGATGGTGCTGATGGAAATGCCAATAAAAGCCTTGCTGTAGCAGCACATTGTAATCATTAAGTAAAGAAACCCCCACACACGTACAAAAGAAATCATGTCGCCCTTTTTTGTTTTCGTCACAACAACACAGGAAGTTGTGATTATTTCTGTACAGCTTGGATTATTTACACAAAAGTTTATTTACGAAGAATGGAATGACTTTGGTATAAGGACAAGACAAGTCACAGCAGAGCTCCGGCTTTTGATGATGATACAGGGAGTAAAAAGAGACACTGGAGATTCTCACGTAGAAGATTTAATACTTTTTTTCTTCTGCCTTTGGGCTACAAGACACAAACTAAATGAGCAATAACAATAATAATGGTCGCTTACCTCGCAACAACGTGACAGAAGCCAAGAGCGAAAAACATTTGTCTATTTCGTATTTTATTTACCTGAGTTTAAACATTTTTTGCAGGTCAGCCTCTTTGATCATGCTTGCTGTGGTGGTGCAGGGTGGACTCGAGGGAAGCAGGGAAAGTAGAGCCAAACAAGTTATGATTTTGTACAGAGTAATTGCAGTGGTGGTACTGGGGGTAGCGGTGGTGGTGGTGCTTGCTGTCGCTGAAGCTGCCAATTGTGCTGATGCTGTTGCCGCTGCTGCCACCACAGACGAACTAACAGATAAATTGGGCTCTTCCGTGGGCGATGTTTGTAATAATGGCAAATACAAGGATGACAAAAATGATGATGACGATAACCGCGACGATTGTGGAAGGAAAGAGTAAAAGATTCTTCGTAAAGCTTCCATCAACATTCCTTTAAAAGGAGTCAATTCAAAAAAAATTGTAGATTTTGCATTTTTATCAAAATAAATTGTATGTTCATATTTTTTAGTTTGGGTTGTAAGTACTACTAACTTACTACGAAGAATTCACTGCATACCATGTACAATATATACATAATAATAATAATAATAATAAATGTTATATAATCTTTGTGTGTGTGTGTGTGTGTGCCCGCGTAAGGTTCGCTCACGGTTCACCTGAGTCATTGGATTTAATCCGTAGAAGATTACATAACAGCAAAGCCACATCGTCGGCGGCGGTCTCCTCTCTCTGTATGTATACCTCATTCTTTTCTGCTTGCATTTTTAGAGAGAAAAGACGACATGCATGCATTCATCCGTGCCTTTTTATTATTAACATCTTTTTAACTTAAAAAGGAAGCCGAACATTATTATTATGATGATTATGATGATGAGGCTAGGGATAAAAAACATGCCGACTTTTTCTCTACTTATTATTATTATTATGCGCATACACGAGAAAAAGGTACAAGTAGTACACATAAGGAACACTTTGTTGGTGGCAGTATTACTTAAGATGATTAGAGGGACTTAGAGGAGTAGATTAACACGATTATGAGGAAAAACTATGATGATGATCAAGATGATATGGTACACTACTCGGGATTTTCTCGTTATCAAACGTTTTAAATGATCATTAATGTGTTTTTTTAAGTCGTAGAACTATAGCCAGCATGTAGACAAGAAGACAATACAATGTCGCATGTCGTATGCAAACTATTAATTTATGTTTCAAATGGGTTTTTTCATCATCATCATCATCATCATCGTTGCCCCTATAAATTGTATTTAAAAATTATTTGTACTACAGTAGATGGTCATGTTGTTCCGTTGTCACATTATTTCAAATTAGGTACATATAAATAGTTTTTTTTTGGCTGTTGTCAAGATTCTGTGAACTTTGTGTGTCCGCATTAAAGTTGAAAGTGTCAGTGTTGAAAGGTCAAACAAGAATAATCCCATGGGAAGGATTGTTAAAAATTATGATGACAATAAAGGTGGTAAGAATAAAAGAAACTTGATACTAATTGACATACAAAGAAATGGGAATTTAACAAAATAAATTTAAAATGACAAAAATACATCTGTTCTCAAATGTTCTCTCGCTGCTGAACATAAATGTTGTTTAAAAATTTGAAAATTTTTGTGAAATGAAAAATGTGATTTGGGGTATATGCGCATCTAACCATGGGAAGAATCAGAGTACCCCAGAAGTATAATATAATAGTATGCCATTCCTTTACTTGACTTTAAATATTACTACGTACCTTTACGAAAAAAAGGAAAAAATTATGTGATGATGATGATGATGCCCTTTTACATATTCATGTCGGCACGATGTTCCAAGGATTACTTTCGGATTATCATTACTACATTTAGTTTTTCACCCATTTTAGCTTTTTGGTTAGTACTGGTCGTTGTTTATAACAAAGAATGCTTTTTTTGGTGTGGCAGTGCTTTTGCTGTGTGAATGAATGGGATCGAAATGAAAGGATAGTGCACTTTTTTCAAGCCAGAATCTTCTTCTGTCCGCATGTCGTTTTTTGTCTGTTGACGAAAAAAAAAGTGTGTCGGCATTTTTTTCTTCTCTTTTTGTGCGTCTGGACAAAAAGGGAAAGGCGACAACGTCAATTATAATGTACACAACGACGATCCTTACGATGATGATGATGATGATGACTGTAGAAGGACATGACATGAGAACAGACTAGACAAAACCACGGAGAAGAGAGTGGAAGGAACCGACATGACAACACAACATCGCAGCATCATCAAAATATATTTTTTGGGTGCTTTTTATTTTATGAGCAAGTGAAATAACACCCTATATAGTATGTAGAGTAATCTAATGCAAATGCCATTAAAACCATATACACACCTTTGTTCCTTCCTTTATTTTAAAAAGAGAGTTTCATTCAACAACAACAAAGTATATATACCTACACATATAACAAGTGCATAAATTCCTCCTTTGCTTTCAGAATAGGGCACTGCACTGATTGTTAAGTTGTTAAATGACCCTAATTACAAGATTGAAATGCTTGTACCTACAACAACGTCGCATGGCTTTCAACTTTACTCGGCATTGAGCAAAGTTCTGCGTCTTTATTTTATTTTTACATTTTGTTATATATAAATAAGGTGAATGAGTGTTTATTTTATCGTAAATATGTTGGTTTAAAACTGAAACCAATTGGTGGTGGTTTTGCCGTTTTCTACTACCATCATCACCTATGTAATCTGATTAAAAGGTTCCTTCTTGATGCCATGTACTTATATTGTAGTGAACTACTTAAGGTACATTGTTTTAAAAAAAAAAATTGCTTTAAGGGGATCTGCCGCTTTCCATCAGTAAATGCATAATAATAATGGGTGGGACAACACTGTGAGACTCAACGACGCACGTTTACATGTGTATGCTTTTAAGTTTATATTTAGCTAATAATAATTGAAATTCACCAACTACGGCTATTTTGGAACGGCTCAGTTGTAGACTTTTTCTGGTCAAGTCTTAATTGTGGGTATTATGGGATTTTTTTGTAATTAATGTTCATTATAAAATATACCTGAGTTAGTCGAATCTACTGGTAAAAAACCGGGGCAAAACGAATGATGAAAACTCATTAATTTTAATATTTACTCATGATATTGATAAAAGTATAAAAACAAGGGTCCACACTAGGCCACGAAGAAGAAATGCAATCAAATATTTTTAGCATGTGCATATCATTTAAAATTAAGAGTGAGAGTTTAAGTATAAAAAAACAAAAGTAGCCCAGCCTCAAGACACGGCATAAAATACTGAGGCGTAAATGGTGGTTGCCAACCTTTTTTGTACCTATGTACATAGATTTAGTATGATATGTTTAACCAAGTTTCCGATTAAAAAAGTAAATAATAAATATATATCCCACAAATGGTCCATTATCATACTGATCGATTTTTTAAATACAAAATTAGTTGATTAGTTGTTTGATTTTGATTGAACCCTTTAAAAGCACAGAGAGTATGCTGATATGATTGCTTTATGTTATCAGGATGTTCTGATTGATCGCATTAGTAAGTTGTCTTGAACTTATTTAGTTTTCGACGGGTTTGAGATTTGCTTTAACATATATAATTATTTATGAATTGTACAAAATCAATAATTAATTCAAAGTGCATTTTAAACAAATTGTTTTACCTTTCAGCTAAACAATAAATCCAAACCTGAATTTTCTATGCAATTACTCTTTATTTACATAAGACAAATAAATTAGAAGCGTATTACGAATATTGATAATGAAATTAGTTTTAGTTATAAATGCATACCAGTATTTTATGTAGACAAAGAGGTAAGTCCAAAAGAGAAGAGAATGAAAAGGGAATAACTTTTTTTATAGAAGAAATGAAACGAAGAAGAATGATGATGACCACACGGGCGAGGAAGAAATTTGTAGGCGAGATATCATATCAGAAAGATCCAAATTTTCATTCTAGCTATTATTGAAATTTTCACTATATATTAGTAAATTTAATAATTAGTTTTTTAATGACGAGTTTAAAGAATTTGAATGAGATTTTTATCACTTAAAAAATCTAAACTGATGGTTAACTGGAGTGCACCGAAGAAGCACTTCTATATCAACAGCATGCAATGTTTTAGATTGGATTTGAAATGGAAAAAAATCTGGATGGAAATAAATAAAACAGTAGAGTGAAAGCTATCTCTTAAGACCAACTTTGGAAACAACTTGCTACTAGATGGTCAACTAAACAACTGGAAAGTGAAGAGAGTTTTGCAAACGGTTTAATACAAGTCTGTGCAAGTTAGGCACTTGGGTAAGACAAAGGTTTTTTTTAATGAAGCAAAGTATACACCTGTGTAATTTTGTTTTTGCTTTGACGTTCACAACCAAAAACCATAATATATTTATTTACACGTGTGTGACATGACACGAAACATAAGCAGATGGCTAAACTAATATGTTGATCTTGTCTGACGTACTTTAATATTGTGAAATGGAAGTACGTGTGAGCTCAACCTTTTTTCCAGTTAAAAGCCGTTGTGTTCCGTCCAGGGGTGAATTCTAATGTCGTCATCTTTGTACTTGTGTGTGCAAATACCTGTAAATCTGCTACAATACTGGTAAAAGATCCGAATATAAGCAGCAGCAGCAGGTGAAAATTGTTTGGATAGAAATACATTTAAATACATACATACATAGCACCAATAAAACCACTGTGGGAGGAAGAGGTGGTGTTTTTTCTTCTGTGGAAGTTGGTTCAGATTGCATTGACGTACAACAACACGGAATTCAATTGTCGTGTGCTTCCTACGCTTATCTGACCCCTTGTTCCAAACATAAATTATGTACTTTGAAAACACAGGAGGAAATTTTGACCTTCAGAGCAGGCCTTCTTGTTCAAAAGCCATTTAATATTTTCAAGCCAGGGCCTACTGCTTGTAAAATTTAATTACTACGTGCCCTAAATCTCATAATAATGAAATGGTGCAATATGTCTAGAGGTAAAAAGAACGAAATCATAATAAAATGGAAACAGTAAAGTGGCGCATCTTGTATATTTTGGTTACGATTAGCCATTTAATTTAACTATAATGCACGGAGGAAATGGCACTGCATAAAATTTATTACCTATTATTAGTACTGACTCACAGTCAGTATTCAGTCATCATCGACGTTAAAGATTTTGGCTCTTTGTTCCAAGGTTACCGACTCATATATTTCATTCATCAAGTGCAACAAAACCGATTTCTTGTCATCTTCATTATTTGGAAAGCTTGTAAACGTATAAACTTACAATTAGCTAAAAATACAACATTTTATAAATGCATGCGTTCAAACGCATGTTTGTTCCCAGAAATATTAAACTCTTTTTCCAAACAATTCCTTTCCTTCTGAGAACAAGTAAAATGACACTTTACTAGGTCGATCTTACTTTGCCCCTTTGGATAGATGTAGGAGTTTTTTGTTAAAACTAAAATGTATTACGCAAGTATAATATAAACTGAGCATGTACTCCGATACATTTTTACACGCTGACAAGCTTTTGGTTGAAATTTGAAATAAAGCTGTTGACTGTGAGAAAGAAATTAATACAAAATAAGTTTTAGTTGCTTGCAAAAAATACTACCACAAGCTGACATCTTTCAGTGCACGTTTGAACAAGTTTCGTTTGTCTGCCCCAGTCGACTTTTAGAAAGTAGGTACCTATCTAGTACCTAAGCAAAAGTAGGGTGGCTCCGATGCTAAGCTCAGTGCTTCTTTTTCTTCCATATGTAGCGAGTGACCTGCAGAAGCTCATACGTAAAACTATCTATATAGAGCATCAATCTGAGACAAGAAAAGATGATTATTTGAAGGGTCAATGCATGCAATGACGTCAATTTATAATTAAACTTGATTCATTGACAATTATTAACAATTCACGGTTTGAGAAATGACAACTGGCTTTTACCATTTGTATATGCACTACTCCCTGATAAAACAGAAATATCATACAGTAACCTTTTTGAACAGTTAC